>APFE030247551.1:9238-76664 GCA_000404065.3 Pinus taeda | reverse complement strand
TTCATTGTGAAAGACATCCTTGAAGAGCTAAAATTGCGATTTGGAGGCAAATTGAGAAAAAGAAGGTAAAAACTTATTTTTCTGGCAAAGTTTCCTAGTGCTACACATCAGAGGCAGTGCATTGTGCATCAACAAGTTTCAATCAGTGTAAATTTACAAGGGCACTGCACATCAGGAGGGCGCTGTGCATTGGGCCGAGTGCATTGCGCATCAGTCAAGAAAGTACCAAAACCATTCCAAATCGCCCAAAACTCTCAAAAACGCTGCATTTCTCTCCTACAAGTAAGTTCTCATTGGTATTGAGCTAAGTTTGGTCTTCTACATGTTTTCTTCACAAGTTTTGCATCATGAAAATCAAACCCTATCTTGTCTTCATAAATTTCCATTTCATTGTAAAACTTTCACTCCATAACAAAACCCAACATCTTTTTCCCCTTTTCGATATTTCATTGCCCTAAATTAATCCATTAATTTCATTTTCCCTATCCCACTCCCCTAATAAAACTCATTCCCTTCACCAAACCCTAAGTCCCTCACAAAATCCTAATTTCCCAAAACCTCTCCCTTCATTCCCCAACTCCATTTCACATTTGTAAAATCTCTTCAGACTCATCTACCTTGTCCTACCCCATTATCATTTTCCACCATATCATCATCACATCACTTCCCTAAGACAAGCACCATGACAAGAAGCAGTGAATCAAGTTATGAAGAAGAAACGCTTAGTGACAGCTCAAGGGAAAGAAATGTACAGCTTAGGAGACCTCACAAGGGTGGAAAAATTATTAGAGAGGAACCTATTAGCATGACTGAACTCCTTGCTTGCCCCCTTGCTACCACATGTTTCAGATATAAATCTTGCTTTGAGTTTTGTGAGATGGTTGAGAGGGTTAGATACCATCATGAGTTAGCAAGGAAATTTGTCATAAACATGGAGAATAATGTGGTGCACCTTGCTGGGATCAATTTCACTCTTTCACCAGCTATTATCGCAGAAGCTACTAGAATGCCAGATGTAGGGGAAAAGTGGAACAAAAGGCAGAATATCAGCAAGTAGCATTATGAAACATATATCAAGGCCAAATATCATGGTAAATTGAGCAGGGTGTTTCCTTTCAAGTTCTTGGAGGTTCGGTATGTTCCACTCATGAAACTTATCATCAAATACTTCAGATGTGAGGGTAGGTTGTCCAGACTTTATCCTACCATATCATATTACTTATGCACTTCACCAAGGTTAGAATGTTGAGTATTCCATATTTTATATGTAAAAACATAGAGAGGATGACTGTGATTAAAAAAAGAAAACCATACCCACAGAAGCTCAATAGTATTTATCACTTTGCTGTCATCAAAAGTGTTGTTTTGCATCAGTTCACTCAATTGGGAGTGTCATGGGAAACTTTTATTGCCCATGAAAGCTTCAAGGGGCCTCAAATATTTACAGATCCTCAAGAGGAAGGTGAACCTTCCGGGAAACAAAAAGAACCTGAAAGAAAAACTGAAGAGGCTCATATTCTTGTGTTTGTAACTTATGAAAGAGGCATTAGGATGATTTTTGCAGCTGCCAAACGAGTACTATCTCCACTAAGGGTGGAAGGGGTCTCGTTTCCTCCACCAGACCACAGGAACATGTTATCATCACTAGGGGTGAAAGGGGCTTTGCCTTCTTCTTCAGCTAGACGAGTACATGACAAAGACAAAGGAAAGCAACAGGTGCATGATGAAGGCCCTACTAAAGGGCAAGACAGGGATTTTGTTTTGGTTGAGGAAGATGACATTGATTTGGGCTCTCAAAGCTCAAGACTCAAGGATATGATCATCAAAGAGAAGGAGGCTAAAATCAAAGCCTTATCACTTGACCTTGAGAGGGCTAAGTGGATCATTAACTTTCTTGAGCAAGAGAACAAGCAACTGGAGGAAAAACAAGCTATTATGGATCTGCAAACAGTTAGAGAAAATAGGGAAGTGGCAAAAAGAAGAAAAATCAAGATGACATCCCTTGAGCAAGAAATTGAGGCTGCCCGAGAATCATGGTTGGAAAGAGTGAATATCAACCTTGAGAAGCTGCTTGATAAAGCTAACAAAGAGAAGAAATTATTGTGCCACGTGGCTTATCATTACTTAGCTCGGAATAAAATTTGCTAGACAAGGATAAACAACCTAAAAGCTAAGTTAGAGAGAGCCTTAAAAGCCAAAAAGGAACAAGATAAACTTAAAATTTTGGCTGAAGCTTCATTGGCTCAGCAAAGAAATTAGTAAGCTTGCCTCTTGCCAAATTTGAAGAAATTTTGGGTAAATTTTATCATTTCTCAATTTTATAATGCAAAACACAGGAATTTTCAGCTGATTGAGTTGGCTAGGAATTTTGCAAAATGGCTTACATTTTTGGATTCCTCATGGAAAACTAATGAAACCCAGAAAGTTTTATAAAATTTGGAGGAGATCTGGGTCACCTAAAGGGCAAAAAACACCTAAAAAATGCCCTCTTTGCCACGTTTTGGACCCACAGGAACCAGTATTGGGAGAAATGATTTTTGAAGGGACAAATGGACTCGAAATTCCAAAATTCTAGTTGTTCTAGAAAGTAGACAGATAGAGATTTCCAATAAGCTATCTTGGTCCTGATTTGGTGAAGTGGAAGGCCTCCAAATTCAGCTTTGAAGTGGAACTACGCATCAGGCTTAGGGCGCTGCGCATTAGGCAAAATTTTGCCAATTTTGCTTAAAACTCAGAATTTCGCCTAGTTTGCTGTCAATTTTACTTTTTCTTCTCTCTTTGGTAGATTAATGATGTAATATGATGTAACATGATGTACTATGATGTAAATATGATGAAAATGACTTGAGGGCGTAGATACATCAGTTAGAGTTGGTTTGAGGATGGATGAATCAGTTTCCATAGTTTTAGAGGCAAGCTGTTCCACTGCCTCTTTTTCAGTTCCTAGTTTAGATGTTGTTGAAATAGCTCCATGACTCATGGATTCGACCCCTGATGGCTAGCATATGTGGTTTGATGCCTATATCTTGTACTTTCATAGTCATTTGTCAAGGTTGGACTCTTGTGGATACATTGAGCTAAATTGTAAATCACTTCTGTAGTTTGGCAAGGAAATGAACTAGGGTTTTGTAGCATTTTGTGGGATTCTTGTGGTAATGTGTATTGGCATTGTTTTCTCCTCTGTAATTTAGTTTTTTCTTATGTGTATATGTGCCATCATCTATCTTTTTCTGCATAACTAAATTAATCGAGATTAATAGGTGGAATCCATTGATGTTCAGTGCTCTTCCTTGAGGTTTCATTTAGTTTTAAATGTTTTTTGTTGTTTGAAGAGGACTCATGAACCTTTTATGCCCTCTCCAACTCCTCACCAGTCTTTAGACTCACCATGGCATCAAATTCAAAGTGCTAAAACACTTGCCTACCTCGCCCCACAGAAGCCTCTTTAAATCTGAGTTGATTTCCCAGACCCAAAGCTGCCTTCCTCATCTGATCCAGCAACCAACCATTAAAATCAATCAAATCCTTTGAGCAAATATACCTAGCCTAAAATTAGTATTCATTTCAATCATCTCAGGCCTTATTTGCCATCTTTTCTTTGAGATTGACAAGAAGAGAGCCCTCTCTTGACCTGGTAGGGCTAGCTATCAGGTTAAGCATGGTTTGATGTTACCCTATACTTGCCTTTCTTCAGCTTGAGGTAGATTTAGGCACTAACATAGTGGTGACTCCACTGGGGAAGAACTGAAAACTATTACCCCAGTACTTTTAAAGTAATTCTAGACTTTTGGATGATAGGTTTAGAATTCAGTAGGCTGAAAATATTGTAATGTCTATTTCAAATTTTGGGAACAATTCAACACACTAGCTTCCAGACGATACACCAGGTCCAATCTTGATCTTGATCCTCCTCCCATGTATGAAAACCCAAATCTCATTCCAAGAATTCTTAGGAAAGAAAGTTCTTTGAGTCTAGCACTGGTTTTCAAATCTCATTCATGCTCGGTCATTTTTCAATATCTCGAACATCTCCCATTTAATGAACATTTTGATCTATCTTTGTTTGAAACTAAATATGAAATTGTAGTTGGTGATACTGTCATAAATCTAGAATTTGTCCAATATCTTGAAACTGAAAGAGAGAATAGATCAATTGATGCTTATATTTTGAATTCACTTCAAAACTCAATTGTGGCTACCAATATTCCCGAGCTCTTAGAATCTGCTTCTGCTACTCTAGGTTCATCTGTTGTTTTGTCTAGTTCTGAAATTCCTATTGAACCTCCTTTTATCCCCACCCTTCCCGTGCAGCCCACCATATTTGATCAAAGATTCACTGTCCCTTCTCCCCCTTCAACACCCCAAACATCTGTCATTTCTTCACCTCCTTCAACACCCCATACACCCATCACATCGACTGCCATTGTTATTACAAATCCTCCTACTTCTCCAAGGCCAACATCCAATCCACCTCGAGCAATGGCTACCAAATATGCACCTCTAGTTTTGCCACAGAACTTAGATGTTATGCCTATTGATTACCAAATTAAAATTCCATTGTTTGATGCTACCCAAGGTATCACAGCGTAGCAGCATGTTGACAGGATGAGCGACTTCTTTGATCTTCATGAGATAGATGAAGAGAATGTGACTATGAGATTATTTGTGCAAAGTTTTGGAGGCGAGGTGCGAAAGTGATTCAGAGCACTACCCGTGGGAACTATAAATACATTGACGACTCTTCATAGACAATTTCTGGATCGTTGGGAGGTAAAGAAAAATCCACTCCAAATTCTTTCCATGTATGAAAATATAAAGAGGAATGTTGGTGAAAGTGTCCAGGATTATTGTGTAAGATTCAGTACTGTCTATAATGCTATTCTAGCTGATATCAAACCTCCAATGGGGCTAGCTTTGATAAAATTTCCCGATGGCTTTGATCCCGACATAGCATACCAATTGAGAGAACGAGACCCTGCTACATTGGAGGATATGCAGAAAATTGCAGTGAGTGTGGAGGCAAATATGCTAGCTAAGAGAGCTAGGACAAAGACCAAGAAGAAAGTGACCATAAAGGAAGAAGCTTCTTCCTCAGATTATTTGCTTCATAAAATTGAGAAAATGTTTGATAGATTAACCATTGCAGATAAGCCCAAGACACAGATCAAAAATCCAAATTTCCGTGGTCAACAATAGCTACAGTTCAGGATTAAGCAATGAGAGCAAAGAGCACAAGATCAATCAGTACAACAGCAAGTCAAAACACCATTACAGCAGAACTATGTGCATGGCCCAGAGTTAGATGATGATGAAAATCCAATAGGAGAGGAGAATCATGTTTTTACACCAGATGGTTTGCCTATTTATATCACAGAGGATGAGGAATATTCAGAAAGCCCGGCTGTACAAAAAGATGAGGATTTTATACTAGCAAATGAAACAGTCCTAGAAGAAGAACTAGATGAATATCAGAGGGGATATATGAATGCACTTAAAGTGTAACAAAGACTGTATTCACTCAGAAGCAGGGATGTACCAATCAATCCAATTCACAAGCGGAAGGAAGCAACACAACCGAAAAATGATTCTCCAAATGTTGAGAAAAAAGGAAAGGAGCCAGCTGATCCTACTTCCAGCAAAGTACCATCTGCAAATGAGAAGTCAAATCAGCCAAGTGCAGCAAAGGAAAGGTCTGAAAAGAAGGATTCTCTGGTCAAAGAGGTAGATAAAACTACAGCCTTTAGCTTAGAGAATGAGATTTCTAAGTTAAAATTTTCGATACCTTTGACTGAATTAATGAAGAATAGAAGTTATAAGAGTCAAGTGTCAAAGGTGTTGAATGTAGATCCCCTGTCTGATATGGTTAATGTGGAAGATGACCAACCCAAGCTTATTTTTGGTTCGGCATTAGAAGGCCAATCTGAGGATAGTGATGTAGCCCCATTTTACATCAGCCTTAGATTGCATGATTATGCTTTGCACAATGCCATGTTTGATTTACGAGCATCTCACAACCTGATGCCAAAGGAAATTATGGAAAAATTGGAATTGGACATCACTCGCAAGTATCATGAACTTTATTCCTTTGATTCCGGTCGGGTCAGATGTATTGGTCTCATTAAGGATTTGGTTGTGACTTTAGATCAGATTCCAGGAAAGAATGTTCTCATGGATGTAGTTGTGGCCGACATTCCCCCTAGATTTTGCATGCTTTTATCTAGGTCATGGGATGCAAAACTCAAAGGGACATTGCAGTTAGATTTCTCCTATGCCACTATTCCTGTGTTTGGTCAGTTGAGAAAATTATATAGGGAGAAAAATATGAAATATATGATCATGATCAAGGAGAAACCTTTTAATCATTCGATTAATTATGTACATATAGATTTAGAATCTTTTGTCCTTTATTATGACAGTGGTTTTAATGATGTAAATAGTCAACTAGTTGAAGTAGAAGATATGCCAGAGATAAAAAAAAAAATTCAGAGCAGTGCTTAATCAAGAGATACAAAGGCTTGAAAGTACTACTGAACAGTCTATATTCCACCAACAACAGAAAATTGATGGACATCAGCCAAAGGTAGAAGAGCAGGCAGAATTCCAGCACTTGGAGGAAGAAGCCGGTTTGTGGAGTATGGATTTTGATGGAGCAGTAGGTAAGGAGGGTGTAGGAATTTTTATTTGGATACACAAACCTGTTTTCATACCAAATAAAGTCCCAAGTAATGTAAGAGTTTTTTCATATAAATTGGCTTTTGATTGTTCCAATAACGAAGTCGAATATGAGGCACTGATTGCAGGCTTGAAAATCCTCAAGCAATTGAATGCAAAGAGAATTTTAGTTTATGGTGACTCCGAATTAGTAATCAAACAAGTCAAGGGTGAATACCAAGCCAAACATCCTCGAATGAGGGCTTACTGTAATGCGGTTCTAGATATTTTGAGGTTCTTTCCATATCATACTTTGACATGTGTCCCTTGTACACAAAATGTTATTGCAGATTCTCTTGCTACAGCTGCAAGTAACTTAAAGATCCCAATGAATTCAAACAATAAGTTTGAAATTCATGTGAAGCATCACCTAGTTGTCCCTGATAATCGAAGATATTAGAAGATGTTTCAAGACGACAAAGAGATTGAAGATTTTCTGCAAAATGAAGGCAAATATAAAGACACTTCAATAGATGGTGAGCAAGATGATGGTGAACCAGAAATAGAGGTAAATTAGATGGAAGTCTTACAATTGAAAGACAATGTCATCCCTAAAGGCCTTATACCTTTAGAGGAATTATTTGATTAAGATGATGTAGCCTGGAAACCAAGCTTAGTGCCAACCGAGAAGGGACTTGAAGATGTAAATATCGGAACAACAGAAGATCCAAAGATGGTGAAGTTGTCAAAGGCATTACCTCCTCAGGTAAAAGCTAAATACATTAGTTTATTGTCTTCATTTTCTGATGTATTTGCATGGGACTATATAGATTTGAAGGAGTATGAAAAAATTATAATTCAGCATATCATTCCAATTAAGCCAAATCAGAAGCCATTTCACCACAAGTTGAGAAGGATAAATCCGAAGTTGTTGCCATCAATAGAGAAAGCAGTGAATCGATTGTACAAGGCTGGTATAATCGTTCTAATCAGATTTTCATATTGTATCTCTAATTTGGTACCCATGCGAAAGAAGATAGGTGAGATTAGATTATGCATAGATTTCAGAAATTTGAATAAAGTGTCATTGAAAGATAATTACCCATTGCTGAAAATGGACCACATACTCCAAAGAGTAGTTGGGGCATCTCAAATGTTGCTGCTCAATGGGTATTCTGGCTACAATCAAATTTTGGTTCATGAAGATGATAGCGACAAGACAACATTCACCACCCCATGGGGGACATTACACTATGCCAAGATACCGTTCGATTTAAAGAATGCCAGCACAACATTCCAGCGAGCCATGGAAATCGCCTTTGCAAATGAAAAACATGTGTTTTTAGTAGTGTATCTTGATGATTTGGCTGTCTTTTCAAATTCAGATGAGGAGCATCTTTACCATCTAAAAATTGTTTTTTAGTGTTGCAGAAAATATGGAATATCACTCGATCCCAAAAAGAGCTTGTTTTCCATGGATGAGGGGAAGCTTCTCGGCCACATAATATCAAAAGAAGGAATCCACATCGATCTTGCTAGAGTGGAAGTTATTCAGAAAATAGATTTTCCTCTTAGTAAGAAAGAGATCCAAGCATTTAACGATAAGATGAACTTCTTATGTTGTTTTGTGCCTAATCTAACTGAACAATTGAGGGAAATTACAAATATGTTGAAGAAGGATAGTGTGGTCAAGTGGACCAAAGAAGCCATGAAGTCTTTTAACCTGGTAAAGTTGGCTCTTTCTTTAGCTCTGATTTTAATCAGCCCGGATTATTCGCAGGATTTCACATTGTTTTCATGTGCTTCTGAACATACTATGGCAGCAGTGTTAATGCAGAAAAAAGATCAGCTTGGAAAGTCGATTGCCTTTTCAGTAGGACAATAAGAGATGCAACCTTAAAACATAACATAATTGAGAAGAAAGCTCTCGCCTCGGCGAAAGCTTTGAAATATTTCAGGGTATATATTATGCACTCTCATATTATTGCTTATGTCCCTAATGCAACAGTTAAAGATGTTTTGGTACAAACAGATCCGGAAGGGAGGCGAGGAAAATGGATCACAACATTGCTAGAATATGAATTGGAGATAAAGCCAACAAAGCTAATCAAGGGGTAGGGTCTAGCAAAGTTGATGGAGGAATCTAATTTACATGCATTGGACATAAACATGATTGCAGCCATGTACGAAGAAGATGAAGATAGTTCGCTGATTTAGGTATCTAAAATTTTCCTCCATTCTCCTTGGTATTCCAATATTGTATATGTACTCCAACACCTTTCACCACCATTGGGGATGGCTAAAAGTAAAGGTAGAAATCTGAAACTAATGGCTGCTAGATCTTGTATTTTGAACAATGCACTTTATTGGAAAGATCCCAGAGGCATTTTTCTGAATTGTTTTATCGAAGAGGAAGAAAAACAGGTCATGAGTGATTTTCATAAGGGAGACTGTGGAGGTTGCTTATTTTGGAAGATGACGGCTAACAAAATTTGAAAGCAGGGTACTATTGGCCTACCCTGTTTGCTGATGTTTATAAAACTATCACAAGTTGTCATGAATGCCAGATTTTTCAGGGAAGGAGAAAGTTGCAGCCTCTACCTCTCAAGCCAGTCGAAGTTAGTGCACCATTTCAACAATGGGGCCTAGATTTTATTGGAGAGATTCATCCCACATCTTCAGCTCGGCATAAGTGGATCTTAACAGTGACAGATTATTTCACAAAGTGGACTGAGGCAATTCCCACTCGGCAGGCTACAGACTCGGTAATAATTCAGTTTCTTGAAAATAATATTTTGTCACGTTTTTGCTGTCCTAAAAAACTGATTACAGATAACACAGCCGCTTTCAAGTCCAAAAAGATGATTGACTTTTGTAGAAAATAGAAAATTACCTTGGGGCATTCTACTGCATATTATCTACAAGGTAACGGACTGGCTGAATCTTCAAACAAATCATTGGTCAAGTCATTAAAAAGCTGTTGGAAACCAATAAGAAGAGCTGGCATAAGAAATTGGTTAATGCACTATGGGTGAATAGAGTAAGTCAGAAGAAGTCAATCGGCATGTCTCCATTCAAGATTGTATATGGTATTGACACAGTGTTCCCAACATCTCTCGCAGTCTCGGTTGTTAAACTTTTGTAGGAAGATGGTAGTGAGGAAGATCATTTTCAGCAGAGAATAAGCCAAATGATCATTTACAGTAGACGAGAGAGGAAGTTTTTCAGAATACCTTTAGGTTGCAAGAGAGAATTAAGAAGCTTTATGATCGAAAGGAAAAGGCAGACAAATTTCAGATTGAAGACATAGTGCTCTAGTGGGATGCTAGAAATGAGGATAAAGGCAAGCATGGCAAGTTCAAGAACCTGTGGAAGGGACCCTATAGAATTGTTGCCTATAGAGGTCAAAATCCTTTCGTAATCAAAGAAATGAATGGGGAAGATTGTCCAGGAGGGCCGGTAAATGGTCGACTTCTGAAATGGTATTATCTTTGAGAAGTTTTCTGTTGTCACATTTTTTCATTGTACATACCATTTTATTTATTTCATTGCAAAGTTTTCATTGTCATCATTCATTCAGTTTGGGGCCCGAAGTGAAGGCTATAAAGCTGAATGTTTGGCTTCAGTCTTTGCTTTTTTTTAGTGTCAGTGGCTTGAGTCATAGTTGAGTCAGTTTCAAGTCAAGGTATTTGTTTGGTGTTCTAAAGTTATTGACTCCATATTTCCTAATGGACGAAGGCACTTATCTGCTTTTCCCAGAGATCTATGGTTCTTGGCACCTCCCAAGAGCTACCATTCCCATTGGAGCTAATGTTAGTGTCGGTATCTTCATCCCTCCATCAGTGATCAAATTTCTCTTTTTGCATGCATATTAGGCGTCCCATCTAATCAATTGCATTCCATTATGTCATGGATCAACTGATGGTAGTGGTTCATTGTCAAATTCCCTCATGGCATTCACCCGCTGGCCTGTTTTCACATGTTTTAGGTCATTTACTGTCATTTGGCTTCATTTCATTTACAAAGGTTAGTTTTAGGGTTTTAGTCTCACCAGGTCTAGGGTTTCCCACCATGGTCATCCAAAACTCAATAAAAGGTCAGCAAGCACATGAGAAGGTTTTATAAGTTCATAAAATCATAAATTCACTAATGATATGCTCAATAAATGGTTTTTACCTTAAAACTCTGTTTTGAGGTGAAAACATAGTTTTTTATTTTATATACAAATTTTATGTAATTTAAAGTGTTTCTATATGTAATAAGTTCAGCAACTGCCCTTGGTCACCTTGCCAACTCTAACCACTGTAAAAACAAAATCACCAATGCATCAATCCATCAATTGATAAAGAAAAGTCAAACTTCAAAAGGAAAAATAGAGTTTTTAAGCAAAAGTGACTATGACTTTATAAAAGTGGGTTTGAAATAAGGAAAAATTAAAAGGCATCCATATATAAAGTGAAAATATGCTAATCATCTATTTCATTGTGCAAAACACCCTTGAAGAGCTAAAGTCACGATTTGGAGGCAAATTGAGAAAAAGAAGGTGAAAACCCTGTTTTTCTAGCAAAGTTGTCTGGCGCTACGCATCAAAGGCTTGGTGTTGCGCATCAAATCAACGCTGGGAACAATGGGTTTCAGTCAGTGTTAAATTACAAGGGCACTGCGCATTGGGCCCAGTGCGCTATGCATCAGTCAAGAAAGTGCCAAAACCATTCCAAATCGAACAAAAATCTCAAAAATGCTGCATTTCTCTCCTACAAGTAGGTTCTCATTGGTCTTGAGCTGAATTTGATATTCTACATGTTTTCTTCATAAGTTTTGCATCTTGAAAACCAAACCCTAGCTTGTCTTCATAAATTTCCATTTCATTGTAAAACTTTCACTCCATAACCAAACCCAACATCTTTTTCCCCTTTTCTATACTTCATTGCCCTACATCAATCCATTAATTCCATTTTCCCTATCCCACTCCCCTAAGAAAACTCATTCCCTTCACCAAACCCTAAGTCCCTCTCAAACCCTAATTTCCCAAAACCTCTCCCTTCATTCCCCAACTCCATTCTACATTGTACAATCTCTTCATACTCATCTTCCTTGTCCTCACCCATTATCATTTTCCACCATATCATCGTCACATCACTTCCCTAAGACGAGCACCATGACAAGAAGCACTGAATCAAGTTATGAAGAAGAAACACTTAGTGACAGCTCAAGGGAAATAAATGTACAGCTTAGGAGACCTCACAAGGGTGGAAAAATTATTAGAGAGGAACCTATTAGCATCACTGAACTCCTTGCTTGCCCCCTTGCTACCACATGTTTCAGCTATAAGTCTTGCTTTGAGTTTTGTGAGATGGTTGAGAGGGTTAGATACCATCATGAGTTAGCAAGGCAATTTGTCATAAACACGGAGAATAATGTGGTGTACCTTGTTGGGATCAATTTCATTCTTTCACGAGCTATTATTGCAGAAGCTACTAGAATGCCAGATGTAGGGGAAAAGTGGAACAAAAGGCAGAATATCAGGAGCAGCATTATGAACCATATATCAAGGCCACATATCATGGTAAACTAAGCAAGGTGTTTCCTTTCAAGTTCTTGGAGGACCGGTATGTTCCTCTCATGAAACTTATCATCAAATACTTCACATGTGAGGGTAGGTTGTCCAAACTTTATGCCTACCATATTATATTACTTATGCACTTCACCAGGGTCAGAATGATGAGTATTCCATATTTTATATGTAAAAACATAGAGAGGACGACTGTGATTGCAAAACAAAAACCATAACCACATAAGCTCAACAATATTTATCACTTTGCTATCATTAAAATTGTTGTTTTGCATCAACTCACTCAGTTGGAACTGTCATGGGAAACTTTCATTGCCCATCAAAGCTTCAAGGGGCCTCAAATATTTGTAGATCCTCAAGAGGAAGGTGAACCTTTCGGGCAACAAAAAGAGCGTGAAAGAAAAACTAAAGAGGCTCATATTCTTGTGTTTGTAACTTATGAAAGAGGCACTAGGATGCTTTTTGCAGCTGTCAAATGAGTACTATCTCCACCAAGGGTGGAAGGGGTCTCGTTTTTTTCAACAGACCACAGACAAATGATATCTTCACTAAGGGTGAAAGGGGCTTTGCCTTCTTCTTTAGCTGAACAGGTACAGGACAAAGACAAAGGAAAACAACAGGTGCATGATGAAGGCCCTACTGAAGGGCAAGATAGGGATTTTGTTTTGGTTGAGGAAGATGACACTTATTTGGGCTATCAAAGCTCAAGACTCAAGGATATGATCATCAAAGAGAAGGAGGCTAAAATCCAAGCCTTGTCACTTGACATTTAGAGGGATAAGTGGATCATTAAATTTCTTGAGCAAGAGAACAAGTAACTAGAGGACAAACAAGCTATTATGGAGCTGCAAACAATTAGAGAAAACAGGCAAGTGGAAAAAAGAAGAAAAATCAAGATGACATCCCTTGAGCAAGAAATTGAGGCTGACCAAGAATCATGGTTGGAAAGAGTGAATATCCACCTTGAGAATCTGCTTGATAAAGCTAAAAAAGAGAAGAAATTATTGTGCCACATGGCTTATCATTACTTAGCTTGGAATAAAATTTGCAAGACAAGGATAAACAACCTAAAAGCTAAGTTAGAGAGAGCCTTAAAAGCCAAAAAGGAACAAGATAAACTTAAAATTTTGGCTGAAGCTTCATTGGCTCAACAAAGAAATTAGTAAGCTTGCCTCTTGCCAAATTTGAAGATGTTTTGGGTAAATTTTGTCATTTCGCAATTTTTTAATGCAAAAAACAAGAATTTTCAGCTGATTGAGTTGGCTAGGAATTTTGCAAAACGGATTACATTTTCGGATTCCTCATGGAAAAATAATGAAACCCAGAAAGTTTCATAAGATTTGGAGGAGATCTTGGTCACCTAAAGGGCAAAAAAAACGTAAAAAATGCCCTCTCTGTCACTTTTTGGACCCACAGGAACCAGTCTTGGGAGAAATGATTTTTGAAGGGGCAAATGGACTCGAAATCCAAAAATTATAGTTGTCCTAGAAAGTAGACAGGTAGAGGTTTCCAACAAGCTACCTTGGGGCCTGATTTGGTGAAGTGGAAGGCATCTAAATGCAGCCTTGAAGTGGCACTGTGCATCAGGCTTAGGGCGTTGCACATCAGGCAAAAGTTTTCCAATTTTGCCTAAAAACTGAGAATTTCACCTAGTTCGCTGTCAATTTGACTTCTTCTTCTCTCTTTGGTAAATTAATGATGTAATATGATGTAACATGATGTACTATGATGTAAATATGATGAAAAGTGACTTGAGGGGGTAGATACATTAGTTAGAGTTGGTTTGAGGATGGATGAATTAGTTTCCATAGTTTTAGAGGCAAACTATTCCACTACCTATTTTTCAGTTCCTAGTTTAGATGTTGTTGAAATAGCTCCTTGACTCATGGATTTGACCCCTGATGGCTAGCATAGGTTGTTTGATGCCTATATCTTGTACTTTCATAGTCATTTTTCAAGGTTGGACTCTTGTGGATGTATTGCGCTACATTGTAAATCACTTCTACAGTTTGGTAAGGAAATGAACCAGGGTTTTGTAGAATTTTGTGGGATTCTTGTGGTAATGTGTATTGGCATTGTTTTCTCCTCTGTAATTTAGTTTTTAATTATGTGTATAAGTGCCATCATCTATCTTTTCCTGCATAACTAAATGAATCAAGATTAATAGGTGGAATCCATTGATGTTCAGTGCTCTGCCTTGAGGTTTCATTTAGTTTTAAATGTTTTATGTTGTTTTAAGAGGACTGGTTAACCTTTCATTCCCTCTCCAACTCCTCACCAGTCTTTAGACTCATCATAACGTCAAATTCAATGTGCTAAAACACTTGCCTACCTCGCCCCACAGAAACCTTTGCAAATCTGAGTTGATTTCTTGGACCCAAAGCTGCCTTCCTCATTTGATCCAGAAACCAACCATTAAAATCAATCAAATCCTCTGAGAAAATATACCTAGCCTAAAATTAGTATTCATTTCAGTCATCTCAAGCCTTATTTTCTACCAGGTTAAGTGTGGTTTGATGTTACCCTAGACCTGCCTTTCTTTAGCATGAGGTAGATTTAGGCAATAACACGTAAGATGCTAAATTAAAAAGAAGAAGAAGTTAAAAATTTTATTGGGATGAGTGTAAACATTTAAATATGGCCTCAATTAATAATAAAAAGTTAAATTAATAAAAGTAATAAAATTCAATTTGTTATATTTCGATATTGTTATTAACTTGTGAACAGGCTTTGCTACAATACCATGGACTAATACCATGGCTTATCAATACTACAAGTCCAAAAACCATAAAGTATTTCACAACCAAAATATTTTATAGCAATATGACAAGATTCTTAACCATGGATATTCACCTCCACATTATGGTAGATATTATTAACTTGTAAAAAATAGTGTTTGTTACAATACTATGGATTATCAATACCACATGCGCAAAAACCATAAATTATTTCACAATCAAACTATTTTATAACAATATGACAAGATTGTTAACCATGGATATTCACCCTCACTTTACCATGGATATTAACTTGTAAATCAACTTTGTTATAATACCATGGCTTATCTATACCACATGCCAAAAAACTATAACTTATTTCACAATAAAAATATTTTATTTTAATTTAATTTTACAACATTTTTTTAATTGAATTTAAAAGGGGAAATGTTACAATTTGAGATATATCTAAACTCTCTATCCTCGCGACTACTAAAAATATTCCCATAGAAATTAAATTAAGGCTTTAATAAAATTAAACTAAGATGGATCTACATCATCTATCTATCTATCTTTCTATATATATATATTATAGATAGATATATATAATCGACATAGATCCATCTTAGCTAAGGATCCAAGGGATAAGAGAAAACCAATTATAGATTAAATATACTTCATGATTGTTTTAAGTTTTTCTTTGTTTTATTTGATTGATCCAAAATATAGGTTTAATATTTTACAACCAATTAAGTTTTTTTAGTTTAGATAATTTTTTAAACAAAATACAACGTGATCAAATTTAAGAGACAGTTGGGGAGGGGGCAAAGAGAGGGAGAGAGATAGTGAAAAAGTTGGATGGCAGAGAGAGAGTGGAAGAGAGAGTGATGGGGGGAGAGAGAGTGAGGTGGGAGAGAGGGAGCGAGAGGAAGGAAGAGAGAGAGAAATGGAGTTGGAGTGGGTGAGACAAGGAGGAAAGAACAAAGACATAGAGAGATAGAGGTGGAGAGAGAGAGGAGTGAGAAGGGAGATATGGAGAGAGAGTGAGGGAGAGAGAAGAGGAGGGAAGAGAAGGAAGAGGAGAGGATATAGCTATGGAGAGAAGGGAAAGGGAAAGAGATGGAAATATAGAGATGGAGAAGGACAGGGGGTAGGGATATAGTGATAGAGCTGGACAAAACAGAGAGGGATAGAGGGAGAGTGATTTGGAGGGGATAGATAGAGGGAGGTGGGAGATAAGGGATAGAGAAGAAGGAAGATAGAGATGAGGAGAGAGAGATGGAATTGGAGGGGGTGGGAGAGGGAGGGAACAAGAAAAAAATAGAGGTAGAAGGTGGAGAGAGAGAAGGGGTGATAAGGGAGTCATGAAGAGAGAGTGAGGGAGAGAAGAGAGCGGGAGGGAATGAAGAGAAGGATATCGATAGAGAGGAAGAGAAGGGGAATAGAGGGAGAAAGAGTATGTTTAGTTTGGGGGGTGAGATAGAGAAAAGGAATAACACAGAGACACAAATAAAAATATAGATATTATATAGTATTATATAACCAACCAAGATCCATATTAACCCTATAACTATCAAGTGCTGGGAGGGATCCAATCTCTTGAGGTGCAAGTATTTCCTCAAGTTTTTCACTAGAAAAAGTTTGCATGTCGAGAGATTGGATCCCTCTTGGTGCTTGATAGATCCGGGGTTAAGATGGATCTAGGTCGGTTAATACAATATTAAGGTAGTTTTTATTTTATATTATAGTGTTAAAAAATAAAATTTCTCTTCAAATTAATTTCATATTGGAGCTAGATCCCGTTAGATTCAATGAATAGATTTTAAAAATAGATAAAATATTTTTTTTTATTTAAAAATTATATTTTTTTAATTACAAATTATTAGAGATAAATAATGCAAAGTTGGCTCACCTATCCACCATGTGAGGATGATGAAGTGTTTAAGGAAGGATAATATTTCAACCAATCTTTAACAACCTTTCAATCCCCTATCACTTGTAAGTTTAGATTTCCTGACACAATTAAGATGACTAACATAAAAAAATGATTTATATTATTATAGTACTTGTTAGATAGTTGTATTTTTGTTCTTAGACTAAATTAGTCATTCATGTTAGTCATTTTTAGTTTCATTACTTATTAGCTAGTCACATATTTTAACCCGTGACTAAATTAGTGATTTATGTTAGTTGTTTTTAGTTCGGTCATTTAAGATTGCTCATTTTTGGTAGTATTTCACTTGGAAAAGTTGTGGTGACTAACTTTTTTAGTCACCTAGCCACTAATTTCTCATTTTGTACTAGTGATAATTTCCATTATTTTCATAAATAAATGTGACAAATTTCCTTTTAATGCCTTAGCCATTGCCTTTTCCAATTCTCTTAGCCATAAACAATCAAATGAACACCCCCTAGGATGTCTTTCCCAACATTTAGCTTGGAATAAATGTCCCATTTATTCATGGTTACTATTTTTAACTTTATTACATGGAATTTTTACCTGGGATGTTACAAAACCCTCCCCCTTGGGGGACACCATCCTTGGTGCTCCATCACACATATACCTCAACAACCTGCTAAAACAAGACATATTGTTTATAGAGATTTATAACACATCTCGACGTGTTATTTATGATGATAGATCTGCTCAAGAGAAAACATCATGACAAAATACCTCATAGTGGAGCTTTATAGCACAACTCATTATGGTATTTACAATGACCATCCTATTGAGTGCCAACTCATATAACATCATAACATCATGATAACATAACCACATGACAACATAGTAACATGCCAACATAATCATAATAACATAACACCCATACCAAATAGTGGAGCTTTATAACACAAATCATTATGGTATTTACATCCATACACGGGTTTACATACAACAACATCATCAAAATATATAGATATCCAAAACATATGCCAAATCATGTACCAAAACATATATCAAAACATATACTAAGCATCATATCTAGGCATATATCAAAACATCATATATCATATATCAACCATCATAAAGCATATATTGATCACCATAAAGCATATAATAAACCAACCTAAAGAAAACACTAAACTACCATAAGAAACTACCAAATCACCAAAAGCAATCACCAAACCACCATATCAAGCTACTTTGCCTCAACAGGAAAACAAGGAAGGATACATGGCCCGCAGCTAATCTGCCATCTCCCATGTAGCTTCATCGAGCCCAAAGATCTTCCATTGCACTTTAACTTGCTTGATTGCTCAGTTTTGTAGCATGAGAATCTTTTTCTGCAATATATAATGAGGCTCCAATTGGAATTCTCCATCTGGTTCCACCTGCAATACACATCAGTCAATCACATGATCAACGTCCTTAACATCTTTTTAAGAAAATATACATGGACAACATCATGGAATTTCACATTCAGAGGCAGTGCAAGTTGATAGACTACTAGCCCAATCCTTTCAATAATGTTGAAGGGTCCACAAAATCATGGTGCCCACTTGGCACATGAGCCAATCTGCAAGGAGCTCTTCTTCGGTTTGATTCGCAAGTAGACCTATTCCCCCACTTGGAACTGCTTGAATATCCTATTCTTGTTTGCATAAATCTTATGCCTATCCTATGTTGTCTTTAGAGTCTTCTTGATTACCTGCATTTCTTGTTCCATGTCTACCAACATATCTGGCCCAATCAATTCCCTACTAACTAGATCCCTCCAACTGATGGGAGTATTACAACTCCACCCATATAATGCTTCAAAAGCACTCATTCTCAGTGACTCCTAATAGCCGTTGTTGTACCCAAACTCAACCAAGGGGAGATAATCTTCCCACTTCTTTTGCTGATGAATCACGTAGATACTCAACATATCCTCTAATATCATGTTGACACTCTCAGTTTGTCCATCTGTCTATGGATGATAAGTTGTGTTGAAGGCCAAATTTGTGCCAAAACTACAAATAGCTCCTTCAAAAACTTGGAAGTGAACTTCGCGTCTTTGTCAGACATAATCTTCTTTGGAACATCGTGTAGCCTGACCACATTTCTGATGAATACATGTGCCACATCACTAGCTCAAAACCTTTTTATCAGAAAAAATTGATCATCCAACCATAATTTACTATATGGATCGAAGTACACCATGTAGGGCCAATTTTACCATAGTAAAATTTCTTTCACTGTGAAAAATTACTTAATAAACCACATTTGTTAAGTCATTCATAATTAAACACATGAAAAGTAATTAAATAGATCACTATTTATTCAATTCTCTTCTAGGAATAATTAATTAAACCATTGTTTAATTAATATTCCTTGTTAGATTTGACCCAATTATAAGAAACAAATAGATAAATCATTAATTATCTTATTTTTCTCTAGGAATAATTAATTAATCACTAATTAGTTATTATTCTTGTCAAGTTTGACTAAATCCCCTAGGAATAATTAAATAAATCATTATTTGTGTATTATTCTTTAACCATATTTCTTGAGATGATAAATAAATCATTTATTTATTTATTATTTCTAAATAATAGTTTAAATACTTTTTCCCTCCAAACCAAATATAATAAAATATTCCAAATGGTTAATTCTAGAATGGGGTTAATAATATTTTATTGTTGCTCATTTTTCAAGGATAACCTAATATTTTATTATAAATAGAAGGGTTTTCCATTCATTCTTCACTTTTGATTATTTTCCTTGTTGCACTCACTGCTACAACCCTAATTATTATCACTTTGCACACCATTTTCTTTTTCATTTGAGTTCTCATTGAGCTCAAACATTTTGTTTGCTGAGTTTTACACATTATAGAAGAGAGATACTCTACAAAAGCTGAAGACATTGAGGATAGCCAAGAATCCATCTCATAGAGGGGGACTGGTAACATTATTTGTTCCCTTCACAGGTGTTGTTTAATAAAATATATTATTTATATATTTGGTTTCCATTGGATTATTGGAGTTATTTACAGTTATTTTACTATTCCATTTTGTTGTTTAACTATGTTTGTGGCATAGATCAAGGCTTTGGCAGGTTTTGTTTCTATCATTTTTTTCCAGATCTACATGGTTTAACAACCATTTTTATTGTTAGGATTGTTTGTCATCCAAAGCCTAAAGTAGTTTCTTTTCGTACACATTCAAGAAGAATTTTACATAACAAATTGGCAACTCCCCTCGGGATTTTCTGATTGTCGCTAACAATTGGTGACTCCACTACATTTTTAATTATGGTTTAGAAACCTCGGTGACCTTCAGTTTTCAACTTAGGGTTTTTATTTTCTCAATATCTTAATGTTGTTTACTAGCATTCTTACCCTGGATCAGTCAAATTTCTAACTTCTGCAAGTTTTCTGGTCATTTCCGCAGGTCACAGAACGAGTCGTGACAAAGACGATACATTTTTCTGAGACTTGCCGCCAAAGAACTGTGGAGCAAAAATCACACGTTTCTACCCAAAAGTATGATTTGGAGGTCCATAGTGCACTTTCTAGCCCAAAAAGTGCGATATCCCCCTAAACAGGTTAATACGTACGATTTTAGGTTTTCTAGGATTTTTTCTGATCTGTTTCTGGGTTTTGCTAAGAGTTGTCTGTTGGGTTGGTTGACAACTATATTAGCCCACTTAGGCCTTGATCTACTCTATTTCACTAGTTGAAGTGGAATTTAGCCCCATAGGGCTTCTAGTACGCTTCGAAATTTATAGGAGGAGTTTAGCTGAGTAATAATTTTGAGTGTTTGCAGAGCTTTCAGCCATATTTTCGAGATCTGTATCTTCATGCTTCAGATATTCAAAGATAGGTTATTTCCATCAAAAGTTCTCTCTCAAACCTTGTTTAGTCATTTGCCTTAGGGTGTCACTGCTTGCACTAGGTTTCACACCCATATCCCATATCTCATTCCACTTTCGCAACACTTGATAAAGCGTTCCTTTCATATTTTCAGTTACCTCTTCGATACGACATTGGTACAGAGCTCTTGATCGCATTTCGTCAGTCCTCTGCCACATGTGTTCCCGATCATGTCCACGAATGGCGTAGAAGGAGGAGCATGTGTCATGCTTTGCCCTTCGAAGATGTGTCTACCTCAATTAGTTTCTTAGGACTATCTTCGCACCTATTGCCAAAGATGTCGCGTCTCATTTTCCTCTGACAAAGGAAGAGGCTCTCCAAACTGCTCTGAGATATGACTTTATTTATGATCAATCCGATTATGTCTATATCGTTATACCATACCTCCCTTTTCCTTGTGGAGCCAATGCACCATGGGTAGCTCACGTCGCCGATGATATCTTTGGAGTTATTTCACATCCTTCACCATATACTCAGTAGAGTTATGGCTATTCGCAAGGGAGCACCAGTTTCGCCAACACTTATGCCCCTCCTACCAGCAATGTATATTTAGGACAAAGTACATTTTATGCATGCACCCAACCACATCAGTAGATGTCAGGGCTAGCTAGTGCTCAACCTGTCTACCAGATCATTGCCCCTTCACCATTTTATATCTATGCATCACCGAGTGCTACAGCCCTTCAGGAATTAGCGTCGTAGCCTCCCATGCATCCTTAGCCCCAACAGCCACCGCCCCCTTAGGGTCAAGTGTATGCACAACAGAGTCTGACCAATCCCCCAAATTTCAAGAAAAAGAACAAGGGGAAAGGTAACAAGGGTAACTAGAGTAACCAAGGTAATCAACCTAATGAACCCCAGGGGAACCAGCCTAACACCAGCAACAAAAAATAGGATGACTAGCCCAAGCAGAACAAGGCTATTTGTATGAACAAGCCTTGTGCATGTTGTGGTGTACATGGACATTATACTCATCAGTGTCCCCTCTTACCCCAGATGCACAAAATGTGGGAAACCCAAGCAACTTTTAGAGGTCAACTGCCCATACCGCCTCAGAATCCTTTGCCATATTAGTCGTTCATGATCACAAATCCTTTCCCTCAACAAGGATTTGTTGTTACGCAACCTCAACAAGGTCAAGCATCCCGCCCTCCCAAACCTTCTGGTCCTGGTGACTACCAGATCCTCATGATGAATTCTGACGAGGTCAATACCTCTGATATCAACTTGCAAACTCGGTCGCGTTAATATGAAAATCCATCGACTTCGTCCGCCACCGAGTCCAAAAAAAAAAGCATCTACTGAGCCTCTTATGACACCAAATGGTCGTTTATATATCCCTCAACCTAAATTTGAGTCAATTCCTAAGATCCCCAAGGGACCATTATGCCGTAACACAACTTCTAACAGAGCTTCCCATACATACAGTATAGTAGATGACTTGGCACAATCCCTTGCTACCATGTCAACATTGGAAGTCCTCCATTCATGCCCATCTCAAAAGAAATCTCTATTAACTACTTTGGGTGTAGTATATCCTTCATACGATCATTTGATTGTCTTTCCCATTGATATGTCAGAACATCCTCCATTACCTCCATCTGTTTCTTTCTAGATACTAGTTAGATTCCATAATGCCCTCACCTCTTGATGCATTATTGATGAAGGTGCATCCACCTACATGATGTCCACTATCATTTGGAAGCAACTCAAGTCACCTGAACTATCCCCATCCACCATCACTTTGCATGGTTGGGACAATCATTCCTCCCAGCCTCTTGGCATGTATCGCAATTGTCCAGTGACTCTTGTGGGCAAGACTATTCATGTAGACATTGAGGTAATTGATGCCCCTCTAGATTACAACATTATCTTGGGTTGTAGTTACAGTTATGCCATGTCAACCATCGTGTCTGTGGTTTTCCGCAAGATGTGTTCCCCCATGAAGGAAAGATTGTCATTATTGATCAGTTGAGATACTATGAGACGCCATCCTTGACCTCCCCTCAGTCCATTATCTTGTCGATGTCCAATAAGAAGCCTTCTACCCCTCTCATCGGTGTTTCACCCAGAGTCTGCAAATATTCCTAATTGTTGGGTGCTTTCCCTAGTCCTCCCCCTCCCATATCTGAACTTAACTCTTTGAGTGTTCGCATGTTACAAGTGTCATGCGCTACTCAAAAGCAGTCTGGTACATTTGATCAAAAACCAACTCCTCAACACCCTACTATTACCGTTTCAATTGAGCCATTTGGATCCAGCCCCCCAAGGACCCCCTCCTTTTGTAGGTGTCTCTCCTTTATTCCCACCGGGAATTATTCCTCTAGATCTCAACCATCCAGGAGTTGTTCTACTAGGATATTACCCCGTAGGATAGATACCTTTCTTGTTTATTCCTCCTAGAATACTTTCTTTCCCTATCATGGCTTCATTGATTCTTCCTAATATGACTTTGGGGATCCCAGTGTGGTACATTGATCCCCCAATGAACATTCTACCTGGTCAGCTAAGACCATATCATGCTTTGACCCTAATTCAAATGGTCCTTCTGACCCCTGTCACTTCTCCAATTCCACCACAACCTCAATAGTAACCCACTCCTATTGCAAAATCATTCGAATAGGGGGGAAAATCAAAGAAAAAGGAACCTAAGGATAGTGCTCCCCAAGAATCGTCTCCTCCCAAACCTCCAAGGTTGACACCTCCATGCGCTTTATGTGAGGCTTTTGGGCATGCCACCAATAATTATCCTGAGCTTCCTCGTCCCAAATATTTGGTTCATGAAACATTCCCTAAGTCAAATATCCCTAAGGTCAAAGTTACATTACCAAGACCAGCTAAGAAACTCAAAACATTGCTCACAAATCACCCTTGTTCCTTGTGTGATCATTATGGTCACTATTCCCATTGTTTCCCTCGTCTCGATGAATTTTGTGATTGCCTTCAAGCGCTTTGCGAGTACGAGGCCACTCATCATGGATCATCTATTCCTCCACCTGCAGATTCTGGTGTAACGACTACTACACCAAAATAGGGGGACTCTGGTTCCACCATCGTGATCCCTCCCCCCGATGTTGAGATGAAGGACACCACAGTCCATATCCTTTACTTGTCGTTATCCTTAAGTTCCTCGTAGGAAAACCTTTCTAAGGTTTCTGAGGTTTTTTCATGAGTTCCTTCGTTGGAAACCCAGGTCTCAACATCGGTAGATTTCCCATCTACTAGCTCATCATCTCCCAGTTTAGATGAGGCATATTTGAACCTTCTTTCTCAAGATGATGCACCAGGTACTACCGCCGCATCATGTAGTCAGTCTTCCTCCCATCCACCCATCTTTCGTTCTAATGAGGACATCATGGAAGCTTTGTCTACCCCTAATTACCCTTGGGATGATATCATCCTTTGGAGGATCTCATGCCAAGTTGGGCCGAGATGATTGAATCCATTTTTTGAGCACATGGAACATAATGGTTCTCCACAAACACCTCCTACTAGGGGGCATCATTCCCACCTTGGCATACCAGTTTAGTCCCCTCCATTACATATTCTTGCGGGTAGTATCATATTCTTATGGGCATGATGGTTTTCCCCTGGCCATATTCTCAATTTATTAACATAATTCTCAGCCTAGATCCCACCGAATTTATGTATGGTCGTTTATCCTCCCATTCCTTGGATAGTTTGTCCTACTAGCCTCTTTGGCTTGCCATATTCACATCCAATATCATAGACGTTTGATACCATATATTCAAATATTCTACTATATTTCATACCACCTTTACCACATAGTCCCCATGTTTGACTTAGTGGGTGAGGATGATTCTAGACCGCCTCCAGTGGTTCATTCCTATTTTCCTCTTCCCTTAATTCTTCACCACGAACCATCATTCCAAGAAGCATTAAGGCCATCTTTAGAAAAGTAAGGCCACCTACTTGAAAGTCACAGATCTGAATTCTGACGGTCAGCTTTTCTGCTAAGATCTCCACAAGATTTAGGGCCTTTTCCTCCTATCCAAATTCACTACAGCTCACTTAGAAAATGAATTCAAATTGGAGGGAAAATGAACGTTTAGAGAAAAACCTAGAATTTTTTCTGTCGCACACTGCGACCAAACCATAGCTTAGTTTAACAAATTGTCAACACCATTGGAAACCTCTCATCAAGTACTATAATGGGTCTTTCTTAGTTTTTGATGATTTGACATTTCTCCCTGCAATCCATTTTTCCAAGAAGGGTCACTTCCTCGCCTCTTAAAATCAAATTTCTTCATATGCGATGCTTGTACCTTAGGGACCACCTTCTCTTAATGCTTGTCATCTCACGTGTTGATTTACGTCATGAGTAACCATCATTTTCTGATGTCTTCATGCTCCCCACTAGGCCTATTCTATGTGGTAGCATCATCGAGTCATCCTTGTTTAGAGCATTCACGATGAGTCTCCTTTGCATCCATGGAGTCTCTTTTGCATCCCATTGTATCATGTCACAATATTCCATCCATATTTGCATGATATTCATCCCGTGTTGCCCAATTTGGGCTTCAGTCATACTCTCCTGCATCCCCTCCATAGTCAAGTCAATCACTACTAGGTCAACCATGCACTTTATGCTCTGACAAGGGAAGTTGTCTATTTTTCCCTCAATCCCATCTTCCCCATTTTCCCTAGTGTTAGTCCATTAGTCACATTACTATTTTCCCTCACGCCTTAGTTGAGGATCCTCATTGCCTCACCTATGGCAGGCCCTATTCTATTGACACCATCACATCTATTCCAGAAGAACAACCTAGAGGGCGGTGAATCTTGGTTCTAGCTTTCACTCTTGTTCGGTGCCTTAGATCAAGCAAAGGGAATAATCATTTCCCTTTGACTTGGTTCTTTCATGCTCATGATTCATACACCTGATGGTCCAGTGATGCAGTAGATCATACCAATGACTCCTAGGTATGTGTGAGATGTTTCAGACCTCATGAGGGGGTGGCCCTTCAGGTAGCCTCCCACATGATCGGATGCCTTCCTATTATGCTACAACCTCAGATGTAGTTCCACATATTTGATGGGTTCGATTCCTGTCACTTGCAACATGCATAGCATGCATGTCTCCTTCAGATGATCCATTCAGTTTTGCAGAGCCTTTTCCTATTCAACAGGGATTCTTTGGTTGTTCTATCCTCCCTCTTGCCCATTTTTTGAGGGAAGGGCCATTATATCTCATGTACTCAAATGTACTCAAATGTCATTGTATTCACTCGTGGCTCATGTTTTTTCTAGGCGAATTATGTATGTGGGACACTTTGTATTATTTTTTGTCTCATTCATGCTAGGATGTCATGTACCATTCAACTTGTATTTTATTGCTCAGTTTCATGTTTCTGGGCACATCATTATTTTTGTACTAATTTATCTCGATGGGTATAGGTATGCCTCCCCTGCCGCACTGAGATTCAGTACCACAATGTAAGAGGACACTTGCATTCATCTCTCCCCCTCTGTCACTATTCTCTTTCGCTTCAGCTCCATGGGTCTCTCTCTCTCTCTAACTCCACTTTGTTGTCTAGTGATTTTGTCCTTACAATGTATTTCGATCATACATTTTTCTCCTAACACTAGTACGTTGGGGAGAAATATGTTATCACTAATTTACTAGATGGATCGAGGTACACCTTGTAGGGCCAATTTTACCATAGTAAAATTGCTTTCACTCTGAGAAATTACTTAATAAACCACATTTTTTAATTCATTTATAATCAAACGTATGAAGAATAATTAAATAAATGTTTATTTATTTAATTATCTTCTAGGAATGGTAACATTGAAGAAGCCAGGATGGAGCTTCGGAGACTGTCTAAAAAGGGTTAGGGTTTTTCTGCAGACGATCACCATGACTGTACCCTACCCACCCTACCTAGCTCTAGCTCTCATCATTCGTTTCCCTCCGGCTGTATCAATTGTGGTGGTTCCTAGTACCCGTATCCCATCGAGACCCTCCATAACATCGCAACTTACTGTCCTCCTACCCAATTACTGCACACCCATTGAATTCCAATAGACTCACCGTGGCGACGGTTACAATGGTCTTGGAGGCAGCTCGCAGAGAACACCTCGGAACAGGCATGGAGCTTGACCTAGTAGACTATTCAGAGGACCCATTATAGAATGTCAATATCTGGCAAACTCCTTGCTCCACAATGGATGAACTCCTTCACTTCTGCTGTGACCTGTCAGCTACCATTGTGGGTCTACCTTTGATCTTAGGAAATTCCTGCTCCACAATCACATTCTCAGAGCCTCCTCTGATCTGGTCATTTCCTCCCTTGCCTCCATAGTCACCCTCAACTACAACTTTCGTATCTGCATGCCTTCATCCTAACCCTGAGGCGGCTAGCTCACAAACCCCCCTCTCATCTCACCCTGGTGATGCAACCCCTTGAGACACCACAACCTGGCCCAGGGAAACCCACAAGCTACTGTACCTGAGGTGCCTCCATCAGGTAGTTATGCGGTGGTACCCCCTCTTTTGAAACCAATCCCAGCAGCTGAACATCCATGCCCTGATAACCCTTATACAAACCCTAACCAGCGTGCGGATAGTTTGGATGCCTCAGAAGAGCCGACACGGTTGGGGAAAAAAGGAAGTGCTTCAAAGCCAGAAGTGAAGATGTTATTTTCAAACTCAGGGAGGATATTTAGTGAGCGAAACCATGGACACGACGAACCGGGTTTGGGTTGGAAGAATTCGTGGCCATAGCTACACAACAACTAGTCTTAAGTTGTGGACCCCTGAGGTATGGGGGCAGCACCTGGTGGACCTCCCAACTGTACAAACCTTTATTAAAGGCTCGTTTTCTCTACACTTTTCTATATCCCAGCACACAAATTGGGTCTTGTCATCCTTCTGGCATTTTGAGCATGCTCTAGTTCTTCTCTGGTGTTGGAACCCTCTTTTTGATATGGAAAAAGAACAGATACGAGTCAGGCCTATATGGGTTTAGCTACCTGGATTTCTCCTTCAATTCTAGTTAGAGGATATATTTTGGTGCATCAACAACACTCTGGGAACCTATCTCGAACATGATAGAGAATAACTGGCTTCGGGCACGATGGCATATGCCAGGATACTCATTCATCTACATACTTGGGGCGGTCTTTAGGAGCATATCACCTTACAGTGGTAAACCTTCTCCCGAAAACAAACCCTAGACTATGAAGGTGTCCCTTTCCACTGCAGACGTTGCCACAAAGTGGGACACCCATACAAAGATTGTCCTCTGAACAAGAAGGTGAGGGAGGGAGCTAAGGGGATGGAAACACCACAAAAAAACTTACAAGCTCAGAGTAGCCCTCTAGTGGTGGAAGAGGTAGCAAATTTGGAACATTCAGAAGCATTACTTGTACCTACTAAGGTTACCAAAAAGAAGTGGGGAAAGGCACCCGTCAATGCACCCTCTCCTCCTCTAACTAGAGCAAGGGCAGCTACTGTGGCTGCTTTCTCTATGGGTATGTCGAATAGAAGCTCCTCCTCTGTTTACTCTAATGTTTCTCTGCACTGCATTGATACTAGTTCTATTCAGTTCTATTCAATACAGTCCCTTGCTCACACCTTGAACCCTCCCATAGTTATGGATTTCCCTATCAAACCCTCCTCCCCCACCATCTCTTGCACTCAGCCATCCTTTCTTGATGAACCTCCTCCCAATTCCCTTATACATGCCCCCCCCACTCATTCCAACCCTCCATCTTTCAGATACCCCACCCGAGCCAGGTTTCGCTCTCAGGCCCCTCACACCTTGGGTATTGGCCTTATCACCTCTCCCCCTCCTCTAAAGATGACTAGAGGTAGACCCTCCTCTCTATCCAAATCTAAGCTACAAGCTGGGGAAGAGATTGCTATGGGTAAGAAACACTCCATCGACTGGGTACTTAGAGCAGTGAACACCCAAGAGCTCCCTCCTCCATGAAATTTCTCTCCTTAAATTGTAGAGGGTTGGCTAGCCCTGACAAAAAAACTAGCCATGAGCAGATTGCTCTCAGCAGAACCCTTTGATATTCTATTTCTTCAAGAAACCCTAGGCTAAGGTTGTGTCATTACCCACCTCCTAGAATCTTAGCTACCTAGATGGACATTTCACACCCTAGATGCATCAGGGCGATCTGACGGTCTCGCGTTGGGGGTAAAAAATCACTCCATCAGAATCTATAATACTTGGGGGAGTTCGGGCCACCTAGGAGCTGGCATTTACTCCTTATAGCTTCATATTGAGCTTAGGATTATCAACATATATGGCCCCTATCACAATAGGGAAGAATATTGGAGCAGAATCTTACACTCACACATCTTTCAAAAGGACAAGCTCATTCTAGGGGTGGCGGGGGGGGGAATTTAAATTTATCCATCAGTTTTGTGGAATCACGGGCACACAATGCACAAAGAAATAACCTCTCATATTCTTTTGAGACCAATTTGGAGGATCATAATCCCATAGATATTCACTCCCCAAAAATCTTGCCTACTTGGAGAAACAACAGATCAGGGGAGGACAGTCTCTCTAGAAGACTAGATAGATTCCTCATTAAGGAGCAAATGCTAACCTTGGGGCAGGGATATAGATAGCGGGTGGGCTCAGATGAAATATCTTACAATAGGCCAATATATTTGGAAATCAGAGGGGGTATGAACAAACCAAAAGTTCCTTTCAAATTTAATGCTGCATGGTTGAGAGACGTTGAATATATCCATCTAGTAACTAATTACTGGAGGACTCATTCCCCTGCGGTAGAAAGGACTATATCGAAAGGATTTGCGAAAAACTTGAAAGGACTAAAAATCCTCTCCAAACAATGGGCACATAAGAAGACAACGCAGGAAGACCATACAGTCAAACAGACTGAAGAAGCCATTGAGGATTATGACAAAGAGCAGATAACCTCTCTTCTAGCTAAGAGAAACCTGATTCTTAAGGACAAAGAAGAGACTTGGAGATTGAGAAGAAGAGCCATTTAGCTTAAGGAAGGGGATGACAATACGAAGTTCTATCATAAATTTTTGAATGGGCGCACAGCTATAAATACTATTTGGCAGTTATCAGATGAATAAGGAGAACCAGTGAACACCTTCCCCAGACTGGAAGCTATGGCAATTTCCCACTTTAGTAACATCTATAAGTCGCCCCCAAATGCCACCCTGGCTGACATCATGAGGACAACTCAACTATTCCCAAGGTTTGTTGAGCAAGAAGAAGGCTGGGAATTGACAAAGGAGGTCTCCCTGGGAGAACTAGAGGACACTCTTAAATGGTTTAAGAGAGACAAAAGCCCTGGTCTGGATGGCTAGAATGTGGAATTCTACCTGGCCTTCTTTGATACTCTGCAGCGGGATCTATTACAAGTTATAGAAGAATGCAGATCCTCAGGAAGAATGTATGAGGCCTATAACTCAACCTTTATCGCCCTTATACCCAAATCAGACAATCCCACATCCTTCAATGAATTCCAGCCCATCTCCTTATGTAATTGTATCTACAAGATCATCTCCAAGATAATAGAAAATCGCCTCTAGCTAATCTTATCAAACCACATCTTAGCTAAACAATTTGCCTCCCTACAGAACATACAAATTCATGAAGCGGTCGGATATGCACAAGAAATTCTACATTCTATTCAGACCCAGAAGCTAAAAAGTATGGTCCTGAAAGTTACCTCTCAAAATCCTTTGACAGAGTAAACTGGCTATACATCCGAATGCTATTAACACACTTGGGTTTTCCATGCGAATTCATAAGATGCATTATGTGTTGTATTACTAATGTAACATTTTAAAGTCTATAAATGATTCGGCCTCTCATTTCTTCCACTTCGAAAGAGGCCTGAGGCAAGGATGACCACTGTCCCCACTCCTCTTCTTACTCATCATGGAAGGACTCAGTCATTTGATAAAGGAGGAACACTAAAGAGGTAGGCTAAGGGGGATCCACATCACAAAAGGATGCACATTGACACACTTGCTCTTCGTTGACGATGTGCTACTCTTCCTAAATGGGAGTATTGGTGACGTGACTGCACTTCTCAATTCCTTCAATATATTCCTAGTAGCCACTGGCATGTTGGTTAATAATGAAAAGTACTCTATAACGGCTATATGATGCTCACCATATGAGATTCAGTATTCCCTGTGAAGATTCCCTTGTAACCTACAACAATTGGACAAGGGACTAAAATACTTGGGCTATAGATTAAAGCCACTTGGTTATAAGAATGCTGATTGGATCTGCTTATAACCAAAACTGAAAAAAGGCTAAACATTTGGTACCTCAAATATTTATCAAGAGCAGGAAGACTGATACTCATAAAATCAATGCTGGAAGCAACTCCAGTATATTAGATGTCTTTAACATGGATACCTAAGGGAATACTAGCTAGAATAAAAAATCTATGTTGTAGATTCTTGTGTGAAGGGAAACAACCTGGAAGGATTTTTGCCCGGTCCAAATGGGAATCTATGGCACTCCCAAAGAAATGGAGAGGATGGGGTATCAAAAGCCTTGGCACTTTCTCCATAAAACTAGGCTGGTAGCTAGTCACAACGCATAACCTTTGGACTAAGGTGGTTATATCTAAATACATAGCTCCTTCAAATCTCATGGATTGGCTTCCAACCCCAGTGGACACAAGCTGGAGAATCGAACATATGGAAAGCAGTCCTGCAAGCAATGTCCCTTATTAGGGATGGCCTTACATGGAGAATAAAGTCAGGAGATGTTGTTCGAATAGGGATATATCCCTGGATTGGATGTGGGAATGCTCACAGACTCCCACGGGAGCTTAGAACATACCTCACTTCTAGAGGGATCTCTCACCTTAGCCAAATGGCAGACAATGATCGTTCCACTTTTTTGCAACAAGCATGGAAATATGGGAAGGCATTACATATCCCTATATGGGAAGGCATTACATATCCCTCAACCATGGCAACAACACTAGAAAGAATACATGGAGGCCCTCATGGAATCCCATATTAGGATACTGGAAGGGGGGGATGAGCTAATCTGGGCACAAGCGAAGCATGGAAAATATACACCAAACGTGGGATACATAACACTTATGAACCCATTGAAACCTCCATTGTGTGAACCTTGGTGGCAAAGCTTATGGAAATTAAAAGCAGCCCCCAGGTTGAGGCTCCTCATGTGGACCATTCTGAGACACAAAATCCCAACAAGAGAAAATTTGTTCAAAAGATCTTTTCATGGACCCTTTTGGTGCGGCCTTTGCAAATCCAACAATGAAACACTGAATCATCTCTTCCTTACCTGCCCATGCAGAAAAGAGCTATGGAATACTATTCACTTACAAATGCCCTCACCCCCTTTGTGGTAGGGAGCAACTATCCAGGAAGCCTGGGAGGGATGGTGGTCCATTGTATCCTCAGAAAAAACAAAGAAAATCCTTTTACTTACCTATTAGGCCATATGGAATGCCAGGAATAGAATTACTTTTAAAAACTCCCCCCCATTTGGCCGACCATCACTGCTCAAATCCTAGCAGACTATCATCCGATCCTAGAAGAGGAATCAAACCCCATCCCTAGGCTTATCATATTTGAGAGTATAAACCAATATCACCCTTGGGCATACTTTGATGGCTCAGCACAAGACATAGGATGTGGGGGGGGGGGGGGGGGTGCTGTCCTACATCTTACAACAAATCATACAAAATCCAAATGGGACTAGGCAGAGGGTCAAACAACTTTGTTGAGCTTTGAGTAGAAAAATACACCATACATTTTGCATTGGAAAAACATTGCAAAAACATACAACTATTTGGAGATTCAAAAACAATATGCAATTGGATAAACAAAATTACGAATTGTCATGCATTTTCTCTAAGACACATCATGGAAGAAACACATAGACTCATAAACTTATTTGACACATTTATTTTTCAACATATATACAGGAAGCAGAACACAGCTGCTGATCTACTATCCAAGGAAGCAGCACACAGGCCTATAGGAACATGGAGCATACTGGAACAAACTGATGGAACCTTCCATCAGTATTATCATCGACATTTTATAGATATATCAGAATGGTTAAGCTCAAAGGGAGCTGGACACAGTTTTTTTTATATATTTTTGTCTTTATATAATATTATATAAATGTATTTTCAAGCAGTCCTATACATGACAGTTATTTTTTGATACTCTCTGCGTAGAGTAAGTACATATTTCATATTGAAAATCACAGTACATAGCAGTGTCTCCCTACGTGGAGTACACCTCTTTTTTTGAATTCTCAAACAGGACAGGCTTCTAGCCCATAATATAGTATATGCCACAGGCATTTGCAAAATGTAATTTTCCTCATTAATGAAAATTACGACTTTTTTCGAAGGGAAAAAAAATTATCTTCTAGGAATAATTAATTAAATGATTGTTTAATTAATATTTATTGTCAGATTTGACCCAATTATGAGAAACAAATATATAAATCATTAATTATCTTATTTTTGTCTAGGAATAACTAATTAATTACTCATTAGTTATTATTCCTTGTCAAGTTTGACTAAATCTTCTAGGAATAATTAAATAAATCATTATTTGTTTATTATTCCTTAACCATATTTCTTGAGATGATAAATAAATCATTTATTTATTTATTATTTCTAAATAAAAGTTTAAATACTTTTTCCTTGCAAACCAAATATAATAAAATATTCCAAATGGTTAATTTTAGAATGGGTTTAATAATATTTTATTATTTCTCATTATTCGAGGATAACCTAATATTTTGTTATAAATAGAAGGGCTTTCCATTCATTCTTCACTTTCGATTATTTTCATTGTTGCACTCATGGTCATTGTAGCTCTGATTATTATCACTGTCGCACACCATTTTGTTTTTCATTTGAGTTCTTATTGAACTTAAACATTTTGTTTGCTAGGTTTTATAGATTATAGAGGAGAGAGACTCTACAAAAGTTGAAGAAATTGAGGATAGCTAAGAATCCATCCGATAGAGGGGGAATGGTAACATTATTTGTTCCCTTCACAAGTGTTGTTTAATAAAATATATTATTTATATATCTGGTTTCCATTGGATTATTAGAGTTATTTGTGCTTATTTTACTATTCCATTTTGTTCCTTAACTATGTATGTGGCATAGATCACGACTTTGACAATTTTTGCTTCTATCATTTGTTGTAGATCTACATTGTTTAACAATCATTTTTATTGTTAGGGTTGTTTGTCATCCACAACCTAAAGTAGTTTCTTTTCATACACATTCAATAAGAATTCTACTTAACAAACATAGACTTCACCAAAATGAAATGTGCAAGCTTCATTAACCTATCCAAAATGACCATCATGGAATCATGTTGTTTCACTATCCTTGGAAACCCTGTGATGAAATCCATGGAAATGACCTCCCATTTCCATTCTAGTATAGCAATCTACTGTAGTAATCCACCTGGATGTTTAACTCTACATTCACTCATTGGCAATCGAAACATCTCGCCACAAACTTTGATACATCCCTCTTCCGATTTAACCAATTGTAAGATCTCTTCATTGCTGTCAGTGTCTTCTGGTAACATGGGTGACCTATATATGGGTTTTGCATGAAACTCCCTCAAGATCACCTTCTTGAGATTGCTGTCATCTGGCACATATATCCTGTCTCAGAACCTCACCAATCCATCCAAAAACCTAATCCTGGGAGATGAAGCGTCAAAACCCTGGGTCCCGTTTGGGTAAATTGGTACATCAACTTCCCAGGGTCGAAACTTTGGCATATGATCTCCATTTGGCTATCATCATACCTCATTTCGAAGATATCGAATAGGAACCAAAAACAAATTAACAAGCTAGTTTGGGATGTTTTTGATCTCTCCTTTTCCACTAAAAACATGGTTTAGGGCCTCAAAATGGCTTTGGAAATTCATGACCTCAAATTTTGCCAAAAATAGTAAATTGTGCTACAATCAAGCAAACCAAAAAACTGAAAGAGACAGCATTGGGGGTCTAAGTGGAATAGGTGGGTAGCCACCAATATCCACCTGGATCACTTGTACCTGTACCACTACTTGTACATGTACCTATACATGTACCATCACTTATACCTATACTATCACTTGTACCTATACCTGCACTCTGTTGTGACCTATGCACAATATCCATATATCTGACATCATGTTGTCCTACCCACAAGATCCTGTCCTATAAATCTGTCCCATACGAGCTCATAGCTGCTAAGTGATTCACCTGTACCTTCCTGCTAAGAGCATCTTCCACATTTCTCTCCTTGTCTTTGATGTATCTAATTTATAAGTCGAACTCATTGATTGTAGCCAACCACTGAGACTTCCTACCATTCAGATTCAGTTGGTCAAACAGATATCGCAACCCATTGTGATCACTTATCAATGTGAACCTCTTGCCCAAAAGATAGTGTCTCCACATCTTCAATGCATGTATAATCCCTACCAACTCAAGGTCATGCATGGGATAGTTCTGCTCATTCTCATTGAGTTTCTGTGACTCATAGCATACTATATGTCCATCCTGCATAAGGACTCCACCAAGCCCTCTCTTGCAAGCATCTATGCATACCACAAATTCTTTGTCTAGATCAACAATCTTTAACACTGGTGCATGTATCAACAACTACTTGAGCTACTCGAAACTAGCCTCACATTCCTCTGTCCATTCAAACTTATTACCTTTTCTTTGCAGAGATGTAATAGGATAAGAAATATGTGAGAAGTTCCTGATGAATCTCCTATAGTAACTTGCCAAACCCATGAAGGATCTCACCTCATCCACATTCTTAGGGGCTACCCATTCCATAATGGCTCTTATTTTTTCTGGATCTACTACAATGCCTTCCTTGGAGACAACATGCCCCAATTAATGTACCTTGGTCTGAAAAAAACTGCATTTTATGAGCTTACCATACAACTGATGTTCTCTCAACAATTTCAACAGTGCTGCTAAATTCTCAACATGCTCTTCCTCATTTTTAGAATATACCAGTATATCATCAATGAAGGCAATAACAAACTTATCCAAATATGGATGCAACACACTATTCATCTAACATATGAACATAGTTGTAGCATTAGTTAATCCAAATGGAATAATAACAAACTTGTAATGCCCATACCTAGTCTTGAATGCAGTATTGTAAATCTCCTCCTCTTTGATGCATACCTAATAGTATCTGAATCTCAAATCAATCTTCGAGAACATTGCTTCTCCCTATAGCTGATCAAACAAGTCCTCAATCCTTGAAAAAGGGTACCTATTCTTGATAGTCACTTTATTTAGTTTCTTGTAGTCAATGCATAATATGAGTGTACCATACTTCTTTCTTACAAACAAGATTAGTGCACCCCAAGGTGATACACTTGGCCTAACGTATCCCTTATCCAACATTTCCTTTAACTGTAACTTCATCTCAACCAATTCAGGTGTGCTCATCCTATAAGGTTCTTTCAATGTTGGAGTTACCCCTGAAATTAACTCAATTGAAAAGTCTACCTCTCTCTGAGGTGGCAAATGTGTAATGTCCTCAGAGAACACTTCTGAAACTACTGCAACATTGGATACTTTTTCAACAAATCTGCATCCTTAACCACCTTACCCTTACCACTAGAAATGTGTACTGTGAATAGCTCACACCCTTTCCTACAACTACGCTTTGCTTGCATAGTTGTTACCATCCTAACTAATGTGGCCTTCTTCTTACCTTGCAAGACTCTTGGTTCCCCATTGTCATCAACATACTCAATAGCTTTGTTATAATAGCAACCTTGGTTCTATGAAGATACAACCAATCCAAGACCAACAACATACTATATGAACCCAACGGTAAAACATTCAAATTTTCTACAGTGGGCATACCATTTAAGTCAAATGCGCAAGCTCTTACCCAATGACGAACTCGATTCTTTGTACCTGTAGCCAAGTGCACTAACCAAGGCTCTACATGCAATTCCTTACTCAAACCACACTTATCCACCAATTCAGGACTAACATAGCTATAATTAGATCCAGGTTCAATCAAAATAGAAATAACTTGATCCAAAGCTTACCATCTATCTTAATGATAGATACCTAATGTTCTGATTACCTATTGTCCATGGTTGCATAGATATGAGGAATACTCTAGCCTACATCTCCAACAGTCTGTGCCTCCTGTGCATTGCATATCTAAGTTCTACAACCCTTATTATGTGTACAGTCTCTCCTTTGATGATCTTTTTCACAATTCCAACACTCTATAGGCTTCCAACCACCATCCCTTTTCTTTTCTTCATATTGATGTCGTTATCCTCTATTTGATGCATTTAAATTCTTAGGTGGTGCAACATTCTCCTTGTTATTTGTATCTTGTGGCCTTGCTCAATTTTTATCCCATTTTCCTTTGTTCCTTGATTACCTCTCCAGTTTATCTTAGTCTCAGTTCTGCGCTTTGATTGTTCATAGAAATCCTTTAGTTTTTGAATGGCCTCATCCAACAATCTAGGCTCATCGAACTCAATCTTGTCCTTGAATGCAACCAGTAACCTGTTAATGAACCTATGAATCTTGGACTTCTCCTTTGTGAGGTAAGGCACATACCTCAATAACTCCAAGAACCTACTAGTGTACTCATCATTTGTTATAGAACCCATCTTTAGCTCATAATTTTTTTTTTTATCTGTCATCAAAGTACATTTACGACAAGAATTTCTTCTTGAATAGCTTCTCAAACTCACTCCAAGACAAATCTTCCTCATGTATACACCTGACATTCTTCACATCTTCCTAGCAAATATATGCTTTACCTTTGAGACTGAAGGTAGCTACTCTAGCTTTCATATTCTCTGAATAATCATGCAAACTGAAGAACTTCCTCATGCCAGGAAACAATGTCTTTGCATCCTGTGGTTTCTTCATGTCCCATCAAAAGTAGATGGATTTGATTTCTTGAACTCATCTAGCAAGTATCCCCTATCATTCCTCTTGTAAGGATGATATCGATGATGATCAAGGTGCCTATTTGAATCAAAACTAGAATCATACTTGTGTCTATCCCTTCTCCTCTCTGGAGTGTCCAAAAATATTCCATCTCCAATCGTGTCAGATCTATTTGAATTGTGTCTACTATGAAACCTATTGCCATATGTCCTATTAGTTTTGTCCTCCTGCTCATGACTGATCTGAAGTGGTCATTGTCACTGCAACTTCGACAAGATCTGAAGTATGACTTCATTTACCTCTGCTAACTTTTCTTGTGACTGCATGATTATGTCATTGTCCACCTTACAACTCCTTATCTCTTCCTTTAAACTTCTCAGTGTCACTGCCAAGTCGGAAGAGTTCCCAACACCATATTGCTCTTCAGATTCGTAGGGAGAGTCTTTGTAGTCAACCATCTTGATAGCCATTTGATATGTCTTCCTGCAAGTCATAATATGTCAGATAAACCAATCACAATAAATCAACATACCGTAGCATAACTCGGGGAGGATACCTTGTGTGGAATATCAATAAATTACCACGATACATGTATAACATAATCATAACATCATATAAACATATGCAAGTAGATGTATCAACTCATAAACGTTACTCTAACAAGTGTCTGGTCATCAATGCAAATCCATATCAATAATGCATGATATGACCTGATGCATGACAGCAACCATTACACCATTATACACATTGCCACATGTAACTAGCACTATGCATAAGGAATTTCAAATCAGCTACACCTACACATAAATGCCTATAGTCGAAAATTAGCGATCAAATCTTGTAATCAACCTACAAATTGATGCATGTAATCCAAATATTCATGAATGTAACCTAACATACAAGGATGTAAGTAAGTACCATAACGTAAACATGTAAGCGACATAACCATATACAGTTAGTCACATACTCATTTCAAATACATTTCATGCAATCAACAAAAAATTATCCATAATAACCATACTACAACCCTAATCCAAAATCAAGCAATTGTAACAAGTACATAAGTGTAAGAGACACATATGCAACTATCACACATGTATGACCAACACACATTGAACCCATTCAGTCCGAGAGTTGAACCATGCTCTGATACCACACTATAACACCCTCCTCCCACATCTACCCAAGAAACTGGCTAGTTGAGGTAAACATGCAACGAGAGGCCACTATGATAAGATTCAACCTCCTTGGAGACTTTAAGGAAATAGAATCGACGGAACATCACAGACATTCATCTAACCTCATCAACAAGAACTTTCGGAGACAATTCATCTACTCAGAAAACTTCTCCATGGGTCCCACTATTGTTTTAGGCTTCTTGGGCCATAGTTGCTCTCATGCTATGGGAAATGGAGTGACTAGCAACCTAAAGTCGCTCTCATAGGCCTACTTGCTAGCCACTGTGGACCAAAATTGTCATTGTTGTGCAAGAAACCCTGAGATTTAAACCACCTTTTCAGGCTCAGAGCCCAAGACACTGCCCAGAACTGATCCATATCTTCAAATCAGTAAAGTAAAATGGAAATAAAGATACTAAATAAAACACTGGTTCAAGACATTGACTGTGTCCCTACTAGCCATGACATGCATTTCTTCAAGCATATCATCAACATGTAATCATATAGGTGTAAACAACAAAATTAAGAGTAGGGACCTCATACTTATATGAAAATCACTATGAACCATTGTTTCCTCATGCCATTTGTTGCATATTCATCTATTAGGACATAGGCACATTATCCATTCATATAAGAGTAAAAACACCCATAGATCCATACATAATTGTTGTCATAAAATGTGCATATAACCAGCATAATAGGAATATAAATACCATAAACATATCAACGATCAAAATCCATAATTACATCAGTAACTTTACACCTGAGAATCAATGGAATGGATATCTCATTAATGAGTGTAATGAACCAACTATAGAATGGCTTAGTCAAATATCTCTTCATCCATTCACCCCTGTGCCATATTCCAAGCATGAATGTGGGATCTCATAGAACACATCAATCAAAACTCATGCAGGCCTTCCAAAGGCCATCCACCTCAACCCCTTAAACAATGATTCCACCTCACGGTCGAACATCACAAAACCATCATCATATTGGTCTCCATCCAAGCCTTCCAGGGCTTCTAGAGCGTTTCTTCCAACTAAGGCTTCTAGGACAAGTAACTCAACCCATAGCTACCACTGGGCTTCCAGAGTATTTGTCCAACCAAGGCTTCTAGGACTAGTAACTCAACCCACCAAGGGCTTACAAAGCATTTTTCTAACTAGGGCTTCCAGGACTAGTAACTCAACCCAAGATGTTAAAAGGCTTCCATAGCTTTTTTCCAACCAAGGATTCCAAGAACTAATAACTCAACCCAAGATAAGGAAACATGAGAACCAACCAAAAACAAACAATGAAAGTAAACCCACAATCACCATGGCTATACCGGAAATGGAAAGGCTAGGCAATCCATTATCGATCCAGGCAAACATCCATGCTAATGACAGATCACAACCAAGAAACCACCTGCATATTCCATGCATGCCAAAACTAGTGAATAAATCATACATGAAACTCGGTACCTGCAAGAAAACCTATTGTAGTTTTTGATTTCAATGCCTTCTTGCACTTTCCTTCTCTTCCTTTGCCTTCTTTCTCCAAGAATCCAAGTATCCACACCCTCCAAGAGTGCTCCAATAAAACTCCAAGTATCCAAGAGTATGAGAGAGAGAGAATAATGAGAGAGATCTTTGACACTAAACTGACAAAAGGTTACCAACTAATCCTCAGAAGCCTTTTTATGGATGAAGACTCTATATTCTTCATTTTCCATTATTTTTCCTCATTTTCCTCTCACATGCAACCTGTGACATTTCACGTCCTTTTTCTTCTAATTTCCATTATTTTCATAAATAGTTCCTTTTAATTCCTTAGCCATTACCTTTGCCAATTCCCTTAGCCATAAACAATAAAATGAACACCCCCTATGATGCCTTTCCCAACATTCAGCTTGGAATAAGTGTCACATTCATCGTGTTTATTGTTCTTAACTTTATTACATGGAATTTTCACTAGTGTTGTTACATACCAAATACATATACCAAGACATCCACTCAACCAATGAATAAGGAAGGATACATAGCTCACATCTAATCCGCCATCTCCCATGTAGCTTCATCAGGCCCAAAGTACTTTCATTTCACTTTAACCTCCTCGATTACTTGGTTCTCGAGCATGAGCATCTTTCTCTGCAAAATATACTGTGGTTCTGGCTAGGAATCTCCTTTCATTTCCAGCTGCAATACATACCATTCAATCACATGATCAACATCTTTAACGTACTTCTTAAGAAATGACACATGGAAAACATCATGTAATTTCATTGTTGAAGCTAGTGCAAGTCGATAGGTTACTGGTCCAATCCTCTCAATAATGTTGAAAGGTCCACAAAATCAAGGTGCCTTCTTGGCACATGATCCAATCCACAAGGATCTCTTCTTTGGTTTGATGCGCAAGTAGACATGTTCCCTAACCTGGAAATCCTTGACCAACTTATTACGATCTACATAGAGCTTCTTCCTCTCATGTGTTGCTTTCAAACTCTTCTTGATTACTTGCATTTCCCATTCCATGTATGCCAACATGTCCTGTCCAATCAACACCCTATTAACTAGATCACTCCAACTGATGGGAGTATTATAAGTCCACCCTTAAAATGCCTCAAATAGACTCATCCTCAGTAACTCCTGGTACCCTCTATTCTAAGTGAGCTCTAGTAGTGGAAGGTACTCTTCCCACTTCCATTGTTGATGCATCACATACATCCTCAACCTATCCTCCAATATCTTATTGCCCCTCTCTATCTTCACATATGTCTACAGATGATAAGCTATACTAAAGGCCAAACCTATGCCCAAACCTATAAATAATTCCTTCCAAATCTTAGAAGTAAACTTCACATTGCTATCTAACGCAATCTTCCTTGGAAATCCATGTAATATGACCACGTCCTTGATGAATACCTCTATTACATCACTCCCTGAGAATGTAGACTTCACTGGAATGAAGTGTGCTACTTTTGTCAACCTGTCCACCACTACCATGATGGAATCTTTTTTTCTCACTGTTCGTGGAAAACTTGTGAAAAATTCCATGGAAATGACCTCCCATTTCCACTCTAGAATCAGAATCGGCTGTAGCAGTCCACCTGGATGCTTACACTCTACCTTCACCTACTAACAATCCAAGCACCTAGCCACAAACTCTACTATGTCTCTCTTAAAATTTGGCCAATAATAGAATATGTTCACTATTGTCAGTGTCTTTTGATAACCCGCGTGACTTGAATATGGTTTCATATGAATCTCCCTCAAGATTACCTTCTTGAGCTCATTTTTATTCGGCATATGTGTCCTGTCCCTAAATCTAACCAATCCATCTTCCATGAGACGGTAGTCCACATCCTTTGCACCTACACTTGAAGCTATACTTGTACTTGTAATTATACATGTACCTATACCTGTACACTGGTGCAACCTATACACAATCTCCATATACCTGACATCCTCATGACCTACCTATAAGATCCTATCATGTATGTCTATCCCATAGGAGCTCATAGTTTCTATGTGATTTACATGTATCCAACTGCTAAGAGAATCTGCCACCCTTTTCTATTTACCTTTGATACACTTGATCTCAAAGTTGAACTCACTTATCGTGTCCAACCACTGAGCCCGCCTTCCATTCAGATTCAGTTGGTCAAATAGATACCGCAAACCACTCTGATCACTCATTAATACAAACCTCGTTCCAAGAATATAGTTCCTCCACATATTCAATGCATGTATGATCGTTGCCAACTCAAGATCATGTTTGGGGTAATTTTTCTCAAGCTCATTCAGTGCTTGTGACTCATAACATACTACTTGTCCATCTTGCATAAGGACTCCACTAAATACTATCTTGTAAGCATTTGTACATATTGCAAACTCTTTGTCTGGATTTGTAGTCTTTAGCATTGTTGTATGTGTCAACAATTCCTTGAGCTTCTCAAAACTTGCCACACACTCCTCTGTTCATTCAAACTTATTACCTTTCCTCTGTAATGATGTGATAGGATAAGAAATCTGTGAGAAGTTCCTAGAGAACCTCTTGTAATAACCTAATAACCCCATGAAAGATATCACCCCATCCATATTCCTGGGAGCTTCCCACTCCATGATAACTCTTACCATTTTTGGGTCCACTGCTATGCCATCCTTGGAAACCACATGTCCCAAGTAGTGTACCTCATTCTAAAAGAAACTGCACTTACTGAACTTAGCATACAACTAATTTTGTCTCAATAATATCAACATTGTTGCTAAATGCTCGACATGTTGTTCTTCATTTTTAGGATAATCAATATATCATCATTGAACACAATAACAAACTTGTCCAAATACGAACGCAACACACTATTCACAAAACAAATAAAGTTAGTTTGAGAATACCTAGTCTGGAAAGTTGTCTTGTAGATGTCCTCTTTTTTAATGTGTACTTGATTATATCTAGATATCAGATCAATCTTTGAAAACACTGCTACTCCCTTGAACTGATCAAACAAGTAATCAATCCTCACCTATACATGCTTTTGATGGTCACTTTGTTCAATTGCTTGTAGTCAATGTATAGCCTAAGAGTGCCATCCTTCTTCTTCATAAAAAATACCAATGTGCCCCATGGTGATACACTTGGCCTAATGCATCCTTGCCCCACATTTCTTTCAAATGCAACTTCAACTCTACCAAATCAAGTGTACTCATACTGTAAGGTTCCTTTGATGTTGAAGTTGCCCTAGCACCAAATCAATAGAAAAGTCTACTTCCCTATGAGGTGGAAACTCTGAAATATCTGCAGGAAATACATCTTGAAATTGTTGTAGGATTTGGTACTTGCTCAAAACATTTGTATCCTCAACTTCCTTACCTTTTTCACTATAAAGGTGTACTGCAAATAGCACACATCCTTTCCTGTGACTGTACTTTTCCTGCATAGTTGTTGCCATTCTAACTGATGTTGCTTTCTTCTTACCCCACAAGACTCTTTGTTCCCCATTGTCATCCAAACACTCAATGGATTTGTCATAACAATCCATCTTGGTTCTATGAAGGTACAATCAATCCATGCCCAACAACATATTGTATGATCACAACAGTAATACATTCAAATCTGTTGCGGTAGGCATACCATTCAAATCAAATGCAGCAGCTCTTACCCAATCGTCAACTCGCTTCTTTGTACCTGTATCCAACTGAACTAACCAATATTATGCATGCAGTTCTTTACTCAAACCACCCTCATCGAACAAGTCAGGACTAAAATAAATATAATTAGATTGAGGGTCAATTAAAATAGAAACAACTTGATCACATACCTTACTGTCCATCTCAATGATAGATGCCTGATGGTCTTACTCTCTCTTATCCAGTGCTGCATAGATCCTAGGAATAATTTTCTCAACATCTCCCACTATCTGTGCCTCTTGAGCATTATATATCTGTAGTCTAGCACCATGATGTTGTGGACAATCTCTCCTGCCATTCTCTCCTCCACAAGTCCAACACCACACGGGCTCCTTATTCTACTCAAATCGAAGTCCCTATCCTATGACAGATGTATTAAACTTCTTAGACGGTGTTGCATTCTCTTTATTACATATACCTTGAGTTCTCGCTCGTTTCTTGTCCCATTTTCTTTTGTTCTTATCATTTCCCCTCAAGTCTTTCTTAGTATTTGATCTACACTTTGATTCCTCATAGAAATTCTTTAGTTTCTGGATGACCTCCTTTAATGATCTAGGCTCATCAAAGTCAATCATGTCTTTGAATTCAATCAGTAATACACTAATGAAGCTCTGAATTTTGGCCTTCTCATCCTTGAGGTAAGGCACATACCTCAACAGCTCCAAGAATCTACTAGTGTACTCCTCATCTGTCATCAATCACATCTTTAACTCATAGAATTATTTTTTCCCTGTCATCAAAGTATCTCTCTGATAGGTACTTCTTCTTGAATAGTCTCTCAAATTAATTCCAAGTAAATTCCTCCTCATGAGTACCTTTGATATTCTTCACATCTTCCCACCAAATATATGCTTTACCTTTGAGACTGAATGTAGCTATTATGGCTCTCATGTTCTCTTAATAATCATTCAACTTGAAGAAATTCCTCATGCCAATCAACCATGCCTCTGCATCATGTGATTTCCTCATATCTCCATCAATTATAGGTGGATTTTCTTTCTGTTGACATGTCTAATGTTCGCTATGCCAACAAGGGGAACTAACTTGATCGCAAGCCCCAATTTTACCTTCTTTCATTTGGAATGGCTAACTCAGACGGGTTTTAGGGGACCCCGTAAACCGTTTGAAAATGTCAAAAGATTGCTTCCGGGAGGAAGACTTCAATTAAATCAACAAAATAAAACATCTAACCTCTGTGTATTAAATCCTATCTATACTACTTCTAACTACCCTAATCTAGTCCTAGCTATCCTAATCTATCCTGCAAGAGCATAATACAAAGGTTTAAACATCATATATATGAGCAGGAGCGTGGTAAAGAAGGTTAAATATCATGCATAGATTCAAGTCCAAATGAATCAGGCACTGAATTCATAGCTAGATAAGATTGTATTAAAGCTAAATTACAATCCAATCACTCATATAGGAATCCACATTCTTCTATGGAATTAAAAGTGCAGTTGATGTTTAATTTAGTTTCAAATCAGAGACCATTCATAAGTTAACCATGAAACTGAATCACATTCAATTTAAGAAGACTAATAGTGAACTGTAATTCATCCACATGCATAAATACAAATCACATTTACATTCATGCCAGTAACAACACTCTAATCCAAAGCAATACAAATGAGTCTGAAACTAAAGGCTCCTTCTTCCCCCAAAAAAAATCCTCCTCATTCACAATAAAGAGAAACTATTCTTCTAGAAAATCAAAAGCCCTTTCTCCTCTTCGGAGGTAATACTTATGCAAAAATCCCTGACTCTATGTCTACCCTACCTCTTCATCTTACCAATGTTTCAGATCTGCAAATCGAGTACACAGAGATAGGATTGCCAACAACCGCTAGCATGTAGAAAGCATAACAGTTGGGTCGATTCCTTTCCTGAGGAAGTGAACAGATGCTGGTGAAAAGGGTGATTGTATGTTGCCTTCCCACAATGGAGACCAGAACAACTTTGCTTGCGGAATGTACAGGAAAGGCGTGGGGTTGCGGCCAGACCCTTAAATGTAGTGCTTCTACATACATAGCCCTTCGAATCCCCTCCCACATCCTTTACTTTTCACTTGCAGAGATACCTATCTTAGCTTCATGATTTTGAGCGATATAACAGAGATATTCACATGAAACACAAATGTTGCTTCCATTAATTTTTATAACTGTGGGAACAAGTGTGAAAATGATTTATGTATAAAACACAATCAACATACAATTTCCCGCCCAACCCATAGGCTTGGCACAGTTTTTGATGCCTTCCTTTCATCGTAATCGGGTAGCGGCCCCCTCTCAGGTCACAGGACCCATGCCTTCCACCGCCCCGATGCGCAATTGCACTATCATGCCTCCACATGTCCTCCTTTTACACTGAAACTCGACCCTTTATAATTTCGGAAAAATTGGAAAACATAGGAAAACACTAAAGATTCTACCCTGATCACTTAAGTCAGACCTCAAAAGTTATGTGATGGAGTCTATAAATATCATCGGGTCTAGCCTATTACATATCACACTAGGCACAAGCCTAGGGCTTCATCGATCGCGGGTCCGCTATATCACTGCGCGTAACATGTATAAGGCCTGGGCTCTCGCCGATATGCGATATGCGATGGGGCTATGGACCCAAAGCACGTATATTTAAGGCTCATAAATCCCTTCGGGTCCACAAGGTTACCTTTCCCTTTGGAAAACCTCGACTATAATGTTTTCCAGAAACATAAGGGTATTAGGAAAAACCTGCGTATTCGACCGTAAGGTCGAACTTGAAAATTAATGCGCCCATTTTTATCATCATCGGCGGGTCCGAGATATTTATGCGCCCTTTCTATATAGCTTTGGGGTTGGGCCAATAGCAATCTGCGATGGGGCTCTGGACCCGAAACATATACATTTGAGTTAATAAAACCCATCAGGTCTGGAAGCCATGAATGCCTTGTGTTATTGCGATAGGCCCCGAAAAGGATTTAAGCATGCTTTGTGAATGATTTCCGCTATAAGAATTGTAATGGGAATAATAATTCGGTGAGGATTTTGAGGGGTCAAACAAATCCCGATAGACATAGGAATGAAGGGCTTAAGTGAGGGATTTGTTAAAAGGCTTTATCCATTTGTGAATAGAAGATTTGGACTTCCATAGAGTTAAGATTATTGGGATGAAACAGATCATTCTGAGAGATGAAAGACTGGACTTATAGGGGACCCATAGAAAATTTTCTATCAGAGAATGTTTTAATGGGGTGATAGTTGTGGCCACAACAAATGGCGAACCACTGGGCGAACCAGTTATCTCTATTTCCAAATAACCTTTAGATCAATAAAACATCAAGGTGTTAAAATAAACTTGAAATGCGAACTATGTAGATGGACAAGCATGGGTTCCACTTGAACATTAACTGCTTCAGGAGGGATAGAGACAAATAGCTTCTACTTGCTGATATGGTTTTGACAAACATTCTCCAATGGCAGCATTATGGGGTTTAGTGAACTTCCTTTACCTATTTCCCACTTTCAAAAATCCCTTTGGGGCCGTCCCTGGTCTGTCCATACCTATTTAGGTGTGTACCTCAGCTCTTTATTGCTCATCAGGCTTGATGTAGACATGTTTTCTTGCACTTTATATGAGAATTTCAGTGCTATATTTTCATTGATTGGATTGGGCGTATTCATGGATCATGCGATATTTTAAAACTACTTAAGCAAGGTTGGGCTTGCTGTGTCAACCAGTACTCTGAGCCCAACAACAGTCCTTACTCTAACTGGCTTCCCAAACAACCTTTCCTTCCAGATTGGCACAAGGACTTGACATTTCATTTTTTTTCTAGATAAGTCCTTCCAGTTTTAGGCACAAGGACTAGAGCACAATTAGATTTTCCACAGGGTATGAGATAGTGAGCTTAGCCCATGAAAGGAGGTTTACTTGTGAGTAACATGTATTGAACCATTTAGTGTGGTGGATGGGACCAATGGAGAATGACTGTAAACCTTACAAGAAAGTATAGGATAGGTCTGAGTGGGATTTATTTAAATGTAGCGTTCCTCCATGCTAGTCCAGTTGTAGTTACACATTTTTTATTTTATAAAGATAACCCTACATGTTCCAGATATCCAAGTTATCAATAGATATCACACAGATCCCAACAGATGCTAATGAGGGTTTTCGGTTTGCATTCGACTACTGATTCTTAAGTGCCCATGGGCTGATAGAGATTTTGTTTGATTTGCAGGGAATTGATGGATTTAGGAAAAATAGAATCATCAGCAAGTCAATAAGGAAGGGAAAGTCCGAGAGTAGTGAATGAGGGAAAATCTAAAAGGTAGAATGAGATTGGAGGACTACAATCAGGTGGCTTGAAAAGGAATGTAATTCAAAACAACAGGAAAATAGACTTGGTAGAAGACAAAAGAAAGGACAGAAATACAACTAAACTAACAACAAAATAAAATGAACTCTAACCTACTAAGGATGCAACCACCAATGCGGTGGCTACTAGAAGTATCTCTTCAAATGCTAGCCATTAACAGGGAGATTTTTAGTCTCTCCCTGTACAATTTTCAATCTGTAAATTCCATGACCAATTTTTTCCACAACTTGGAATGGGATCAACGATGAGTGTTGTAATTTTGTGTGTTTACCTGTTGGCTCACTCATGAGAGATGAAAAGTAAATAAATTTCTCAATGAAAGATATCACCTCGTCTTCACTTCCGTTTACAAGTTCGTTATGCTCCTTTTTGTTAATGGTTGTGTTTCTCAGTGTTATTTTGTAATGCAGGAACTCAAGGATTTGATTATCACCTTCGGACACCTACCAATTTGAGATGTTACCAGTTACGAATGATCTGAAAATCCATTCAACATAAAATCTATTCTTGTTTAATCTAAGATTAGGCAAAATTTTCAGAGCCATAGAAGCCATCAAATCGACATCATGGTTATACTTTTGAGGTATATATGTGACATTAAAAGAATTGAAATTGCCAATTAAACTCCATACCTCATGTTGGTGCCTCACGAGGTGTGGTGGACTGTAGTGTATCTTTTTCTTTACCTGATTCACCATTATCTGTGGGTCATCAAAAACTTTGAGAATTTTTACATTCCTTTTAATGGCTCTTCTTAGGCATTTCAGTAAGCCTTCAAGTTCTACTATGTTACTAGCGCATGCCCATTCCAACTGGCTGGCCATCAGGCATTGGTTCCCTAGTGGGCCAATGAAAATGCTCCCAGTGCCTACACTTTCAAGACAGTTAGAGTCATCAAAGTGGAGTGTCCTAAAGATAAACTCCAAAGTTACACTAAAAGAGCTACTTCCTATGAAATTAGTCCTATCATCTACTATAATACAAGGTAATTCATTAGTTGGATTTTGGGGGTGTTTAATTATTTCTTCCAACTATGTGTTTTTCAAAGCCTCCTTCACTATTTCTACATGGCACTCCCTGAAACAAGTTTCCATGGCATAAAAGTCAAAACTATAATTCCCAAGGATATAATTATAGAACATTACAGGTTCATTGGGGCTATTTGGTTTCATTACCATGTACTTCATGTATCTTTCCCGATCCGCTCTCAGCATATCACTTTTTCCCCTCTGAGGCAAAAAAAGATGGGACCAAATAGTTGAGAAATATCCATTTAGATTTGATGACCAGTCCCTACTAAGAAGCATCCCATAAGCCTCAGGTATATCCACTACCACTATATCAATGACTTGAATGTATTGAGGTTTGGCAGCCATCTGAATCAACACATCTTTTAGCTCCCCAATAACTCTCACATTTGTTCTGTCCAACTGCATAATTCGAGTTTCAGTTTTATCGGGTATTGCTTGAAGTCTCTTAGCAACAGTGTAAGGCATAACAGTGGATGAGGCACCAGAGTCTACCAAGCAATTATGCACATTCATGTTGAAGATTTCGAATGTGATAAAGAAGGGTGGAGTCATAGATTTTGTTAGGCCCCTATACTGCTAGTGTAACCCCTTATTGTTATTAGTACAACGCCCTTATTATAGTGTTGTACCCATGTAGTCCCCATATTATTACTATTGTGCCCAATAGAAGCCCACTATTGTTATTATTATGCCCTTAAATTATTATTGTTATGTCAGCTCTGATTATATTATGACCCCTTAGACTCCTATATATAGAAAGGAGGTATTTTCATTTGTATCATCTAAGAACTGTTCATTTCTGTAATGTAAAGGAGGTTGCCCCCTCAAAGAGGCTTATTTCTAAGGTGTTGATCTATCTTTTCTATATTTTTGTGAGCTGGTTTCATAACATTTGGTATCAGAGCTGTGGATTCTAGGGTTTCGCTGCTCCAAACAGGTCATCGTGGAATTTTCACTATAACACTTTTGCTTTGACGTTTCAGAAGCTAAGAAAAACCCCATTTGAAAAGAAATATTTCTACACCTTCGCTCCGAATTTCAGATTCTGTCTCACTATATTTTCAGAGATATAGTCTGAGGAAGTTAGGGTTTTTGCAGACCCCCAAATTACATTCCAAATAGGCCACCTTGGGAAAATCATCATAACTGTCTGTCTGAGCATCAGATTGAAATTTCGTAAGAAATTACAAAAAGAGGACGGATTGCAGTTTTTTGTATAGGCTTTAGATCCTAAGGTCAAAACAGTGACACATGGCACTTCATACAAGTTCACTCTTCTGAAAAGGTACATAATCAGGTCATCTTGGGAGATTGTGCATAACTCTTTATTGGACAATCTAAATTTGATTAGACTAGTGGCATTGGAAAGAGGACGTAGAGGGCTACTGCAGGTCGCAATTTCAGAACTGGAAGAATCAAAATTATAGAGTTATAGTCATTTCAAGATCGAGCTCCTCAAATCAAGAAAAGGCGATATGAGGAAGTTTGATGGCAAGGATCCGGTAAATTGGATACTTTAGATGGAGCAATATTTTGATCTACATGGTGTACCACTGTTACAAAAGGTATGTATTGCATCTTCATATTTAGAAGTAGATCAATTTTTATGGTATAAAGGGCTTTGTTCTCGTAAAAAATTTGTTACGTGGTCAATTTTCACAGAGGAAATGATAGCACGTTATGAGGATACAAAGAGTAACACCTTCTTTAGAGCAACACCACAACAATTTGAAATAGTAAAAGGGATTTGCTACATAGTGGAAACTAAAATTATGGCAACAAGGAAGTCTATCCCTCACAACTATAAAGATGGAAGTGTTGCTTCTCCTAGCCTTCCACAACCTACAAGGGTTACACCACAACAATTGGAATAAAAAAGAGAAAAAGGGCTTTCTTACAATTGTGATAGCAAATGCACTAAAGGTCATAAGTGTGTTGAGAAGAAATTATTTTACATAGATTATGAAGAGGAGGAAGAAAAGGATCAAGAAACATCAAAATAAGAGGATATATGCCAGGACCCAACCCCAGAGAAAGAAGAAATGAATCAGACCATATCTTGTAAATCATTGGCAAGAATTACCACTCCTCAAACTATCAAGATAGAAGGACATAGCAAGAAGTGAAAGATCACATCGAGAAAGAAGAAATGAATCCAACCATATCTTGTAATTCATTGGTTAGAATTACCACTCCTCAAACTATCAATATAGAAGGGCATATCAAGAAGAAAAACGTTCAAGAAGTGAAAGATTACATCGAGCATCAAGAAATGAATCTGACCATATCTTGTAAAGGATTGGAAGAAATTACCACTCCTCAAAATCTAAAGATAGAAGGACATATCAAGAAGAAAAAGGTTCAAGCAATGAAAAATCACATCGAGCATCAACAACAAGTTCTCCAACTTTTAAAGGATAATGCCACTTTGGTGCAAAATCGAATGAAACAACAGGTAGATCAACATCGTAGTGAAAGATGTTTTGATGTAGGTGATTGGGTATTTTTATTGCTACATCTCAAGCAAGCTATTTATGAGAAGGAAATGTTGGCAATACTACATGCACTTAAGAAATGGCGACCTTACCAAATGGGAAGACACTTCAAGGTAAAAATGGATCATGATAGTCTTAAATATTTTTTAGAACAACTAATATCTTTAGAAGAATAGAAAAAATGTGTCAAAAATATGTTGGGTTATGACTTTGACACCATCCATAGAAAATGGAAGTAAAATTTTGTTGCAGATGCACTCTCAAGAAAGGATGAGGATGTGGAAGCATTATTTTGTGCTATTTATATTATCCAACCAAATTGGATAAATGAAGTAAGGGATGAATGGAAGAAGGACAAAGAAGTGGCCACTCATTCAAAAGTTGCAGAATATCCCAATTCGAAAAATATTGCTAGAACTTGAAGAGGAAGGAAAAATCATATTGGAACCTGGAGCAGTCACATAAACAAGAACCCGACAGCTAGGAAATCGATCAATTTTAGAGTATCTCATCAAGTGGAAGAACTTACCCATTGAAGATTCCACATGGGAGGACAAAAATTTTATACAGAAGCATCAAAAACTACTCAAGCGTTGAGGACAACACGTTTTGAAGGAGAGGGGCATGTTAGGCCCCTATACTACTAGTGTAACCCTTATTGTTATTAGTACAACCCCCTTATTATATTGTTGTACCCATGTAGTCCCCATATTGTTACTATTGTGCCCCATAGAAGCCCACTATTGTTATTATTATGCCCTTACATTATTATTGTTATGTCAGCTCTGATTATATTATTACCCCTTAGACTCCTATATATAGAAATGAGGTATTTTCATTTGTATCATCTAAGAATTGTTCATTTGTGTAATGTAAAGGAGGTTTCCCCCTCGAAGAGGCTTATTTCTAAAGCGTTGATCTATCTTTTCTATATTTTTGTGAGCTGGTTTCATAATAGATTTTGATTTCCTCCCTATCATGGCTGCACTAACATCTTGGGGCTTTCGATTTATTTTAGATAAAGTGGCCTCCATAGATGATGGTATTTAGGATGCACTAGAGGTACTTACAGGTTAGGTCACTAGCTTCTTGGTTTGGCCGCTGGAGGTAGCGGGGGCTTTGTAGTTCCACTCATTCATAGCTTTCAGCAGCAAATCTCTTTGCTGCATTAATTTTAACAAGTCAAAACGTGCTATTAGCCCTTGGCTTTTGAGATCATCTACAATATTGTAGTCAATGTTATAAATAGGATAGGGTGGGGTAAACATACCTGTTTTACCATTCTTAGATGGTAGTTTACCACCTTGAGTAGCCTTTGTTGCAGTGGGAGATGCATTTTCTTTCTCTAGGTGACTTGCAATAGGGGCATTCTTAGATTGACTGCTAGGTCTACCTTTTCCAACTGAAACTTTGGGAGAATATGTTTTCACCAGGTGAGCATCTTGCTTTTTTCAGTCTAAGGGCTTTGTCACACTTGGAAGTGGCCCTTTACTGCGTGTGTGGATTTCATTATCGTTGATTTCTGCAGTGTTATCTCGCTCGTCATCATTCTCATCACTATGGAAATCCCACAACACATTAATTTGGGTTTCCTCATCCAAGGGTTCTTCTACTTGGTATTCCTCTTTGTCTCCTTGTTCTGGTTCGAGCTCCAGTATAGGCTCTTCTTTGTTGAGGAGCGATCCAATAAGAGCCAATTCTTCTATGTTTAAAGCCCCTTCATTAGGTGGAGTAGGCAATGCAAGCTGACCATGACCACCTTCTATTTTCTTCCGATAGAAAGGCTTGAAGGGATTTCTGTTGTTATAGTCTCCTCCATTACCACTAGTACTCTCTCCATGATTCTTTTCATATCAATGACTATGTTCATTAGTTTCTTAATGATCCGATGCAACCCTTCCACATTCGTGCTATCCTTTTCTTTAGTTTCAAACCCTTTGTTATCATTTCCATTATTCTTCTTGGATGATTGGAAGGCTTTCTTTTCTCCAGTTGTAGGGTGGCATGCTGTAAGGCTGAGCATTTCATTCTTGACCTTTACTTCTTCATCGATAGCACCTTACAAGGCTTTCACAATACTCCTTTTAACCCACTTCATTGTAGGGACAGGGAGAGCAGAGACATAGAACTCCATGAGAAATTCGTCAGTAACTCTAGTGGTGGTTGGGATTCTGTTGAACAAGGTGTTGAACCGGATGTTAAAATCCTTAATCTTCTCCTTGGTTTCCATTTTCAGATAGGATAATTCTAAAACTAAGGCCGCAGGTGTTTTGTCATCACCAAACTTGTCTAAAAAGGCCTTCTCAAAAGCATCTGAAGAGGTGATTGACCCTATTCTCAAGCTGAAATACCATGTGGAGGCTGCACCAGTCAAAGTAAAAGAGAATAGGTGACACACCACATCTTCATCGATGACCCCCAACCTATGCAAATCTAGGAAGAAAGAGTGAATATGGTTATCAACAGTTTCTCCCCGCTTAGGGTCAAAATTGGGTAACACTCTTTTTGTATTTTTGGGTAAGGGATGTTGTTTCCCGGGTACCACTATAACATTTTGTGCAAGCCAGGGGGGGAGTGCTCTTAGAGGAGGTGGGGGTTGATTCCCACTCGGAGGAGGAGGTGGAGGGTGATTCCCACCTGGAGGAGGAACGTTGGTCATATTATGGACAGGGAAGTTTTGGTTGGAGGCTTCTCCATTAGGATTCTTAAAATCAAGCGAGGAGTTACCTTTAGAAGGGGAATTCTTAGGGATTTCATCCTGAGGGGTGTTGATACTTTGCAAGGATTCTAGCACAATATCTTTGAGAGAAGTGGCTACAGATGTATCTTTTCTCAGGGTAAGGATCCTTGGCTTTCTCTTAGTTTTCGGAGGTAAAGAGTGAAAGATGGGAAGCTGAGAGAGGGAATGAGCGTAAGCCCGAGTAAGTGTTCTGATTGGTTGTTCCTGAGTGACAGGATACTCCCACAATATTTCTTCCTTGGGTGACCTGGAAACAAGACTTAGAGGGGTCTCTATTTTTTTCAAAATGAGGCTCTTTCAAATGTGTGGCAAGATCTCTCCAACCTCTATGATCCATACATTAATCCTTTTGAATCCATGCATGGAACTTATAGATGAAATCTTGAAAAGTTGGGGACGGCGGTTCACGCCCTCCTTTTAGTGCCAATTTGTTGACATGGCTAATGTTCGCTATGCCAACAAGGGGAACTAACTCGATCACAAGCCCCAATTAGACCTACTTTTGTTTGGAATGGCTAACTCTAATGGGTTTTAAGGGACCCCGTATATCATTTGAAAATGTCAAAAGATTGGTTCCGGGAGGAAGACTTCAATTAAATCAACAAAATAAAACAACTAACCTCTGTGTATTAAATCCTATTCATACTACTTCTAACTACCCTAATATAGTCCTAGCTATCCTAATATATCCTACAAGAGCATAATATAGAGGTTAAAACATCATATGTATGTTCAACAGGATCGTGATAAAGAAGGTTAAACATCGTGCCTAGATTCAAGTCCAAATGAATCAATCACTGAATACACAGCTGGACAAGACTATATTAAAGCTAAATTGTAATCCAATCACTCATATAAGAATCCACATTCTTCTATGGAATTAAAACTACAACTGATGTTTAATTTAGTTTCAAATTAGAGACCATTCACAAGTTAACCATGAAACTAAATCACATTCAATTTAACAAGACTAATAGTGAACTGTAAGTCATCTACATGCATAAATAGAAATCACATTTACATTCATGTCAGTAACAACACTCTGATAAAAAACAATACAAATGAGTCTGAAACTAAAGGCTCCTTCTTTCCCCAAAAACAATCCTCCTCATTCACAATAAAGTGAAACTGTTCTTCTCAAAAATCAAAAGCCATTTCTCCTCTTCGGAGGTAATACTTATGCAAAAATCCCCAACCCTATGTCTACCCTGCCTCTTCATCTTCCCACTGTTTCAGATCTGTAAATCGAGTACACAGAGATAGGATCGCTAGCGACCACTAGCACGTAGAATGCATAACAGACGGGTCGATTCCTTTCCTGAGGAAGTGAACAGACACTGGTGAAAAGGGCGACTATATGTTGCCTTCCCACAATGGAGAATGGGACAACTTTTCTTGCAGAATGTACAAGCAACGCATGGGGTTGCGGCCAGACCCTTGTTACACAGTAAAATGTCACTGTCTCCTTGTTAGTCTCCCTACTGTGTCATGAAATCAAATCCATCATGCTCATGCTCTCTGAAATGGCCAAAAAACCCTCTTTCCCTAAGTTTGTTGGATCATCGCGACTGTTATTGGAATAACCGCGCTGACTGGCGGATGCTAGTGTAATTGGTGCACTGCCAGCGTGGAAGCACACGGGTTTTCCGCGCTGGTCGAATTTCATACACAGCGCACCTTCCGCTTGTATAAGATCGTGCTGACCAGACCTCTTCTGTAATTGAGATGCGATGCCAGCGCGCCAGCCCAGTTATGCACCCGCGATGATCCTGTTTGGGCGATTTTGTTCTAACAGCCAGCCTTCCAGATGACTCCAGACCTGGTTGTTGGCTTTGTAAAGTTCGCCCTCCCTTCTATGGCATGTCTGTTCGCCTAATGAACCACATTTCTTGGGGATAAGCTCATCCTTTCACTATTCATGGAGACTCCTTCTCCTATATAAGCCTCCACCATTGCCATGAGCAGCTAGTTTTTGAACATATAGACTTTGACATAGAGAAATCATAGTGCTTAGTGCTGCCTCTTAATAGGCATTTGGTGTGTTGTGTGTGGATTGCTAGAGAGCTTAAGGAAGGTTGTCAAGTTTGTTGCCTTGTGAGAGAGAGAGAGTTGTTTGTCTTGGGAGATCTACCTTCAAGGGTGAATGCTTATGAGACTTGCTGGTTGGACCCTCCAGGGAAGGACTCAGCATCAGAACATTGGTTGTACCTTTCTCTGTATTTGATTAATAAAGATAGATGACTACTGTTATGGTTCCATTCTCATTTGTGTTATGATGGTTAATGTGAATTACATCCTTTCTGACTGATGTATAGTTTCTTTTAGTAGATTTTACGCTTGTGTTTGTCTTCTCTTTGCTTGTGCAGGTATCCGCCCATGAGGATAGTGGAGGATTGTGACCGGCTGGAGCGAAAGAGCGAGAGGGGCATCTCTTCATCAAGCATAGCGCTGGAATCCAAGTAGGTGTTCATTATCCACTTGTTAATTGCAACTAGGAACTTGTAGAGTAGCATTGATTGATTGTTGCTAAACCCGTTCTGGGCTAGTAGGGATCGCCTCTATCCGTAGAGGGGATTTACCTCTCCAACAATTTGGCGACTCCGCTGGGGAGGTTGCTTGTGTCTTTGTTGTTCATCCTTGTTTTGAGTTTGATTATTACTCTCTTGTCAAAGATTGGGGATCAGTTCTCTGTTTTTCAATTTCCTGGTTCATTCTGGGAAATGCTTTAAATGTTTTAAAAAATTTTACCTTGGTCTGGGAGCTTTTGGTTTGATTTTGCTTGTTTTTTAGCCTCAGCGCGGTTTAAATTAGAACAGTCGCACTGACATCGCACATCTGTTTCTTTGCTTTCCCTGTCATCGCGCTTGTACGTTTAACAGTCGCGTTGACCTTGTTTTCAAGCCAGCGCCCTTAATCTGTGTCCTTTCGCGCTGACAGCGCAAAGTTGCTACGTGCGTTGTCTTGTCATCGCTTTGTTGCTGAGGGTCACCTGCGCTGATCCTGTAGAATTGATTTTTGTCCAAATTTGCCTCCTGAACCTGTTGGTTTGACTGCCCCCTGCTCTTTCCACTTGGTTTCTGACTTGTTTTATTTTGTCTAAGCTGTGACACGCTTGCTTGCGAAGCCTTGTTCCGCAAGGGTTCGTTTATTACTTGTTTTCGGTTTTGCAAAGCCTTCTTTTTCGCTTTCGTTGCTTGGTTTGCTTGTTGCCTTAACTTTTACAGTTGCTGGAGTGTGTTGAATCGCCGTTTGTCTGGTTTTGAACTCTTATCCTCTGGGTGTTTGCTTCTCTCCATTGATTTCACATTCAAACCCTAGGGCATCTAGTGGCCGTGTGTGTATGTCAAGCCTTCCGTTTGGGATCTTGTGTTCTTGATTGACCAGCCAACTTCAGATTTGTTTTCACATTCGTTTGGTGATTGTTGGAAGTGTTTTGGTTGTGTTCCAAGCGATTTTCCTTCCCCCTTTGAATTCCTTGTTGTCTTGTTGAGCTTAGATCACATAGCTCATAAGCCTTTGTTTTTCCTTTGATTTGGAAAACTGGTTTTTAGTGTCTTGGGAACTTTCTTGTGTTTGCATTGAGTGATTTTATTCTTTTCACTTAGTGTTGCTATCTCTCTAATTCATTTTAAAAGAACTTTTATGTCATTGAAAAGTAAAGCAAACTAGTGTCTTTTTCATCAATAGTTAAAAGGAAAAGAACATTTCATTGTGTTTTCAAAAGAAAAGTGTCATTTCCTTGCTGTTAGTTGCATTAGGTTGCGTGATTGCTTGAATTCATTTTGTTTGGTTGAAAGATTCTTAACCTTCTTATAGCTAGAATTCATCGAACGAAATGATGTTCTTTGGCATGTAGTTTGCATATAAGTATTTTTGAGAGATCATAGGGTAGGACCTGAAATCAAAACTTAATTCAAGATCAACCGTAAAATAAACCAAATTTATCTAAAAACACATTGGAACTTAATGCAAATATCTAGAGGTCTAGGCTAGAGACGTGTTCCGGCGTCTTTAAACCTGGTAGCTTACCGTCGAGTGGTTGGGTGATTCCTCCACGGTGAAATGATAGGTGCCAGTACGGATTGGGCTCCCACGTACCGTCGCGTATATATGGGGAGACTCCATTAGGCTTGCATCCTTTATCCATAGGAAGCTGAGTCTTCCGCCTTGTGAACCGTAACGCACTGAACACAGCATTCGGGAAGATTGACTGCAGTACGGAAAGTCCTTGGTTCTCATACGATTGCCAAGGTGTATAAGCAGTTTTACGGGTTGCTTGGTAAACATTTTGCTTAGAATCTCCAGAGAAGTCACTTTTGATCCTTTTCAGACTCTCTAAAAGAAAATGTGTAAGTGAGCGTCTTGTCACTTCGTGCTATTAAACATTCGAAGTAGATAGAGTCATCTTTTCGTCCTTTTCTCGACTCTCGAAACATGAAAAGGTCAAGTTCAGTTCTTGTGTTTTAAAATTTATTTGGCCTCGATAACATTACCTGGTTAGATCTTGTGTTTGATTGCTTAAGTAGGTTGCTTGTTGCTATGGAAAATTTTCCGGGGTTCACCAACCTAAGTTCCCCTCCTGACGGGAATCCTAGTCATTCCCCTCCTCTTGGGAATGTTGGTGCTCCTTATATGGCGACGTTATCCCTTCCAGGGCTAACTGTCGGGTTGCCTGTTTGGTTGTTTTCAACCTCTTTGGTTCCTACCATGTCGGCTGATACTCCATCAGTCCCTCCACCTCCACAACATCATGTTGAACCTAAGGTGGACCTCTCTCCTTCGACGCCTACTTCTACGTCTCCTTCTTGTACTTCGCCTGGTGAAAGTTTCGATCTGAATAACCAGGTGGCTAAGAAGAAGAAGAACAAGAACAAGAAGAATAAGTCCCCTAAGGGAGAGGCTACAAATACAACCGTTGTTCCCTCGAGCACACCGAAAGTCGGGCCCCTTTCCGCTCCTCTGCGGAAGGTTAAGTTTCCTTGCAGATTATGCAGGGAGGACCATCTTCTTCGTGATTGCCCTGGCATCCCCAGGATCTTAGAAGTATGGTCCCGTGATCCGGCCCACCCCTCATCGTCCACTGAGGCTCACGACGATGTTCCCTCATCAGTTGGGAATGGCAAAGGAAAAGGGAAGATTCGAATCCCCTGTAGACTTTGTGAAGGTAATCATCCCCTTCACCTTTGTCCACTCATGGATAAAGCCTCCACCATTTTGGAAAGTCTCCTAGCTCCCTCACCCCAACTTCCCATTGGATATCAACGTCTTTCTACAGCTGCAGATCATTCGCCTCCCGAAAATGAGATTGGTTCACACTCTCCTCTTGTCCAAGCCCCTCTTCTCGAACCCGGCTGTGCCCAGCCTGTTCCAGACCAACCATTGGTCGGAAAGAGTGTCGACTGGAGCTCACCTCCTGTCGACCACTCTGCTTCGGAAGAGCAAAATTCCCATGTTCTTCTCATCTCATCGAATTCTCCTGAGCTTGATGATGGTTTTCCCATCCCAGTCTCTCCGGAGAATTCCGATTCGGTCCCTTCCGAGCAGGGGGGCAACCATATGGTTCCCCCACCAAGTAGTTCAGTCGTTTCCTTCGATTGGAGTCATTTGACTACCCCTCCCCTTCCATCCCATTTGCCTTTCTGGGTTACCGCCTATGCCTCCCATATGGCGCTGCCTGCCACTATGTTAGATGAAGGAGCATCGGTTAGTCTTATGCCCGTTACTACTTGGAAAGCTTTGGGTTCCCCATCGCTTGTACCTGTCGCACCGAATTTCACCGCTTTCGACGGAGGAATGAGTCAACCATTAGGGATCCTTCCAAAGTTCCCTATCACTTTGGGAGGCAAGACTGTCTATATAGACGTCTCGGTTACCCAAGGTTCTTTAGACTTCAGTATTCTCCTTGGTCGTGACTATGTGTATGCCATGGGAGCCCTTGTTTCTTCACTTTTCCGTGTGGTTTGCTTCCCACACGATGGAAGAATGGTGACGATGGACCAATTATCGTTCGTTCATCCACAAGCCCCTCCGGCACCATTGTCCTTCCCTCTTGGTTCTCATCCACCAGTTGCATCTGTCTCACCCCAGATCAACTACGTGGCCACCTCTCCCGTGCCTGTATCCAGCAATGTCGCCATGGTGCATAGTGTCCTGGGGGCATTGGGTCCTGACTTTTGAGACATCGACCTCCCATCGGGAGTGCCACTCTTGGAAGCCTCGACTTCCTGTTCATTATGATGAAGTTCGGGCGGAGCATAGTTCATATCCCTATGTCAAGCTCCCTAAAAAATGAAATTAGGTGCGGGCGGAGCATAGTTCATTTCCCTCTGTCAAGCTCCCTAAAAAATGAAACAAGGAGTCTCGAGGATAGTTTTGCTAATGTATCAACCTTGTTAAAACAATGAAACGCGAGCTCGTGCACTTCGAGCGCATAACCATTATGTCAACCTTCAACCCATTTTCAATGGACTGAAGCTTGGGGGGCATGTACCTCGAATTGAGACACGATGCTGGGGGCATGCCCGTTTCATTTATCATAAAGCATATTTTGCATACGTGATTTTCATGTGCGTTTTCAAGCTTTCGTAAAAATAAAATATATGCCTGTGTGGGAATACATTCCGCGATGGGTCATTTGTTATGCACATAGATACATCAGATTACATGTGTGTCGAACAGTCGCATAGCATATAAAACACATAATTACGTGAAGAAAAGATCCATCTAGGAATAAACATAAGCATATGAAAATAAATTCTTTTCCAAGCATCGTTTGCATGTGTGTGCGTGTTTTTAAGCTTGTCAAAAATATAAAAATATATGGATCGTATGTTGTGCAACTGATACATCAAATCACATTTGTATTAGATATTTGCATAGCATATCGAAAACATCATCACATGTAAAAGATCCATCCAAAATCGGTATGTATATATATATCGTGTGGCGCACTAAGGTGCTCAAAAAATAAATTTACATGTCTAAGGTAGAGCTGATGTCCTCAATACATCTGAGACATACGCCTCTCAAAACAGCAGTGGAAAATAAAACCTAGGCGTCTACTGCGGTGGGTTATGCTCTCTATAGCATGCCACCGCTCGTGCCACCCGCCTCAAAAGGCGGTGCATCCTCGGTTCCACACCCACTGTGTGGATCTGTGCAGCTAGGGGGACCTCCTCGATCCCTGGTAATCTGGGACTCCTGCCAGCAAGCCCTCAAGGTTGTGTACCACAGTCTCTGTCTGGTCGCCTGCTGCAGGAGCCAAGGCTAAGATGGCAGCGCCTTGCCCCTCTCTCCGTGCCTCTGGGGCCAGGCCAAGGGGTCTCACAGGTCCCACATCTGCACAGCATAGCATTTATTAGGACATGTACATGAAAAAATTCAAAAACATTACAAAACATTAAAATCAAAAAAAGAGATCAAGTGTTTACCTCCATCATCCCACTTCTCTCCCGCAGGCAATGGCATGTCGGGATCACCACGGAAGTCGATACCTGTGTATGGCCAGTCCTCGACGAAGATAACCTGGCAATCTAGCCACTCTCGGAAGAAGACACCCCACGACACTAAGCGACCGCCACCTCCAGGTGGCATGACCCGGGCCCATTTGGTGGCCCTCGTCTCCCGTGGACTGTTAGGCGGATCTACCACCATGGTCTGCAGCCGAAGGGCCGGCACCCGCTCGAACATGAGCGGAAGCAAGAGCGATCCGTAGCCAAACTGCTTCGACTCTCCACGTCGACAGTTACTCAACTGTCTCTTCATGTTGTTGGTCACAGCTGCTGCCCAGTTGAAGATGGTGGGCTGTAAGCACTCGAGAGCTAGTAACAGGTTGGCCTTTGAGGCCTCATGGTTGGCCAAACTGCCTGCTGCCCGCGTCACTAGGAAGAGTATAGTGCGAAGCACTATGTCACCATTGGGTCCAGCACCCACTGATGGAATGCTTGCTTTCCCGCTCCATGTCTTGACCGCCTGTGGGCACACACGGGCCATCAGCTGATCAAGCGTCTTGCTGCTAGGTCACTACCCCTCCAGGATGGACATCACACCCCGGCGAGACAATCGAGTCAAAAAATAGATGTCCGAGGAGTCAAACTCTATGTCACGGCCTCGGATCGTAAATTTCCCATCTACTGGGTTCCAAGCTCTGATCAAAAGCTCTAAGAGGTCTGGTTGAGCCCTCAAGCGCGGAGTAAGGAAGAATTTGAGCAATCCGCATGCCCACATTGCATTTCGGCATCCGGCATCAGCGAAAGCGGCCATATCTTCATTGTCGTGGGCTCTCTCTTGCCATACAAAGGCCATTATGTCTTGCATGATCACCCAAAAGCATTAGGTTGCCAATCGTTGAAGATTATCCATTTAAATTTTAAAAAATCAATCTTCGCGGCACCAGCGCGACTGTTTCTAAAACAGCCGCGCTGGAAATGGCGGCCTTGTGTATTTTTCTCTGGGTCAGCGCGGAAGGACACGAGTTTTCCGCGCTGACCCGGAAAGTGGTGTGTACTGGTAAAATCGGTCAGCGCGGACCCGATGGGCGAATCCGCGCTGACCGAGAGCGCACCTACGCTCAAAAAAATTGGCCAAATGGCCAAATCCTATGGTGAAAATGCTTGAAAAAGGATTCAAAATGAAGCACAAGGCAAGAGGGACCTACTTGGAATTAGCTGTCAGAAGAACGACATCCGCACGATGAAGAACTCGCTCCGTCAACTTTGTAGTTCTACAACGTTCTCCAAAGCTCAAATGGTAAAATGGTAAAAATGATTTTTTCACCACCCTATTTATGGTAAAAAGTTTTAAATTAACTTTATAAAAGTGGGTTTTGTCACCTTTTATCATGAATTCAATACTGATGTCAGTATATTATGCCTTGATGCATGTTTTACTATGTTTTTCGACATATCGAACGGGTTTACGCGGGTAATTTTCTTGTGCAGGTCCTCGGAACTGGCGAAGTCACGATGGACCTATACACACTTGGTCCCAAAAAATGTCGTCTTTAAGCTCTTTTCCGACATAAAACAAGAAAAGATTGCCGAGCCTCCTTTCAGCTCGTTAAAAGGAACGAGAGGCGGTCGCTTTTAAAGCTCTTTTTTTGACCGATTAAATTAACAAAGATTGTCGGGTGTTTGTCGTTTCGCACTCGTTATTGGTTCTAAAGCGACGTGCTTCTGACCGCTTTTTTACTTTTTCGAGTCGAAGTCACTATTTACGAAAAGTACTCCTCGGTCGTAATGATCGGGTGGTTCTTTCGAGCATCGTTTTATACTTTTTCGGGCTCGAGAGACACAACTTTACGAAAAAGCACCCCCCTGGAGTTTTCTTTTCAGCTGTCTTTTCAAACTCTCTAAACATGAAAAGATGCCGAGTTCTCCCTTTGTTAGACTCGTTAAAACTTAATGACATCGGGCTCCGTCGAAATGACACTCTTCAAGGATATGCTATCCCCGTCAAGCTTGTTATCCAAAAATAACCGGGGTACTCGCCAGAAATGGTGGGGGAAATAAAGGAATCGTAATCGTCGTCATCGGCAGTATGTCGCTCTTGAACATGGCACTGTTTGCATTCGTGTCTGGGTGGGGACATCTCATCTCATTTCACATTTGCCTCCATGGGTTTGGGTTATCCTATTTGACCATTCATCTGCTCATTGTCCTGTCGTCATGACCTTTGATCACTTGACCTCAAATACTGCCAAGTCCGTCATTGTGCCGCCGATATGTTCAAGAGAAGTTGGCCTCTGCAAGTATAACCTCCCTCTGACATTTCACACAAAACATATTGTCTCTTTCCGTCTTGTATCGATGATGTGGGAAACATTATGGCCCACCTTCGATAAAGATCACTTCCTGTCGACTTCAGCTCATTATCCAGGAAAGTGACCTAGAGACTCCCTTCAGGTACCTTAGAGCCTGCATGCCTCAATGGCAGGTTCTTCGTGTTCGATGCGATGTTTTCATCATTGGCCTCCGATCGGATGACTCTACGGGTGTTCGAAACTGGCTCATTCATTCGCACGCCGTGGATTGTACCTATAGTACCTTGAGGACCATCGTCATTATTGGTGGCACCTCTCGCGTCTGTTAACAGCTTTCATCATTGGCTGGTAATCAAACGATGTTCATGCATGTTCGACTTCGACTCCCGTATTCACATGCTTGGACTTGTACTTCGTTCGGGTTTGGATGGAGCGCAATACCCTGGTTCTAGTCTGTTGCGAACTAGGCTGCAATTTTGTGGATCATTATTACATGACTCATTAATGGATGGCTGCGCCCATACGAGAGTCTTTTGGGATGGCTGTGACCATACCTTTTATCATCATGGTCTCTTCAGCTGGGTGGCTGCGTCCATACCACAGACCTTCTTCGTAAGTCTTTTGGATGGCTGCGCCCATGCCTAAACTACATGTAATCGAGATATCAGTTGTACCTACGCGCAGGTTCTTCCTGGTGGTGTTCCGGTTCAGCAGTTTTGTAAAGCATTTCACCCCTCCCACTCTCTCGGGCTTCATGCTTTAGGGGGCATCTATTACACAGTAATTTTTCATTGTCTCATTGTCAGTATCCCTATTGTGTCATGAAATCAAATCCATCATGCTCATGCTCTCTGAATTGGCCAAATAACCCTCTATGCCAAAGTTTATTTGATCATCGCGACTGTTATTGAAATAACCGCGCTGATTGGCGGCTTCTAGTGCAACTGATGCGCTGCCAGCGCGGAAGCACACGTGTTTTCCGCGCTGGTCAAATTTCATAGCCAGCGCATCCTCTGTTTGTATTAAGTCGTGCTGACATAGTCTCCTCTATTATCAAGACGCGACGTCAGCGCACCAGTCCAGTTATACACCCGCGCTGATCCTATTTGGGTGAGTTTGTTCTAATAGCCAGCCTTCCAGATGACTCCAGACCTGGTTGTTGGCCTTGTGAATGTCGCCCTCCCTTCTATGGCATGTCTATTCATCATATGAGCCACCTTTCTTGGAGATAAGATTATCCTTCCACCATCCATGGAGACTCCTTCTCCTATATAAGTCTCCACCATTGCCATGAGCAGCGAGTTTTGGGAATATAGTTTTTGACATCAAGGAATTCATAGTGTGTTTAGTGCTGCTCCTAATAGGCAGTTGGTGTGTTAAAAGTGTGGATTTCTAGAGAGCTTAAGGAAGGTTGTGAAGTCTTGTTGCCTTGTGTGAGAGAGAGAGTTGTTTGTCTTGGGAGATCTACCTCCAAGGGTGAATGCTCATGAGACTTGCTGGCTGGACCCTCTTGAGAAGGACTCAGCGTCAGAAAATTGGTTGTACCTTTCTCTATTATTGATTAATAAATGATAGATGACTACTGTTATGGTTCCATTCTCATTTGTCTTTGTAATGGTCAATGTGAATTACATCCTCTCTGACTGATGTATAGTTGCTTTTATTAGATTTCACGCTTGTGTTTGTTTTCTCTTTGCATGTGCAGGTGTCCATCCACGAGGATAGTGGAGGATTGTGACTGACCAGAGCAAAGGAGCGAGAGCGGCATCTCTTCATCAAACAATAGCGCTGGAATCCAAGTAGGTGTTCATTGCCCAATGTTTAATTGCAACTAGGAGCTTGCATAGTAGCATTGATTGATTGTTGCTAGACCCGTTCTGGGCTAGTAGGGATCACCTCTATCCGTAGAGGGGATTTACCCCTCCAACAATTTGGCGACTCCGCTGGGGACGTTGCCTGTGTCTCTTGTTGTTCATCCTTGTTTTTGAGTTTTATTGTTATTCTTTTGTCAAAGATTGGGGATTAGTTCTCTGCTTTTAAATTTCCTGGGTTGATCTGGGAAATGCCCCTGTTTGATTGAAAGATTGGCCGTTTTGATTTGGGAGTTTTGATTTGCCTATCACTATTTTTGAGCTCCATTGCGGATTTATTTTTAACAGTCGCGCTGTCATCGCACTCACCCTTTTGCAACATCCTGTTCATCGCGTAATTACGCCTAACAGTCGCGACGATCCTGGAAATCGGATCATCGTGGAAAAGACATGTATAGTCGCGATGTCAGTGCCACTTTCTAGCTTTTTACCCGTGCTGACCTTGGGTTGCTAGCTTATTTCCTGCGATGGTTGTGTTTTTCTGCGATCAGCGCGGGTTGTCTGTGTAAAATTTGCGCTGACATCTCGGGTTGTCTGTGTAAAAATTGCGATGACATAGTGATCATCGCGGGTTCTCAGTGTGCAACTTGCGCTGATTCCTGAAAAGTTGTTTTTATAACTTTATCTCCTGAATTCATCAATCTTTCTTATCCCCTGTTGTTTCTTGTCTCTCATTAGCTTGTTTTGATTGTTTTTTGTTAGGGGCACTCTCTCTTTGATTTCATTCGAGTGAGTCTTGTGTTTTTAGACCATGTGACCTAACCCTTTAGAAGTTTCATCAAGAAACCATTTGCTTGGGTTACTTGTCTATTCAAGGTTCATCCACAATCCTCTTATTGATTTGCTTGAGGATTTTTCACTGCTTGTTGCTGGTTGATTTTTAGTGTCGATTATTGAACCACTTTTTTATGTTGATTCGATTTCTTCACTACCAAGCATAGATCACAATTGTTTGGATCGATCAGTTCACACTTGCTTCCTTCTTACTTGAATTCCTTTTTGCCTTGTTGGGCTTAGATCACATAGCTCGTACAAGCCTTTGTTTTCCTTTGATTTGGAGAACT
>APFE030247540.1:0-11249 GCA_000404065.3 Pinus taeda | reverse complement strand
AAAAACTATTTTAATGTGGAAAATCTAGTCCATAGATAAAATGTCTCAATGAGCATGTTATGCAAAATATTTTAATAACAAATTTATATATACTATATATTGCTTTAAAAATTTGTGTATATATCATATAAATCAATTGCAAAAAATAAGTTTTTATGGATAAAACATTCAAAATCATATTAGTATTTTACCTTTTTTCCCATATATATATATTCAATTTTCCCTAAAATCCAACAAAATTTTTGAACTTGCAAATTTAAATTATGTACTCTATATTGCATTTGAAAATGCAATTTAGACAATGCTTCTTTTTTCCGCCGGCTCCCGCTCTGCGCCTGCTGCGCAACCCTAGCCTGCCCGCGGTCGAGCTCTCTCCCTCATGGCGTCTGGAGGTGGCCTTGAGGCCCCTCCTCCTCTCCCCCCTGAAGTCGCGGCCTTTAAGGCTCTTGTTGAAGCTTCTGGCAAGCGTCCCGCTTCTAGGCAGCAGCAGAAATTCGTGAAGAAGTTGGACAGTATCCCTAAGGTCGCCCTCCCTGAAGAAGAAATATGTAGATCAGCTTTGAATCTCGCCGAGAATGGTTTGATTGGTCAATTCACCGGCCTGTGGCCGTCTCCGAGAGCTGTTGAAGAATGGGTCAAAAGGAACTGGCTCCCTCTGGTCAGCGAAGGAATCAAGATCTACTTTGTGGGCAAAGGGTTTTTCGTCTTTCTGTTCGATAAACCAGAAGATCGAGGCCTAATCTTCAGAAACGGGCCATACTGCATGGGGCCCCAAGGTCTTTATTTGAACAAATGGTCTACTGATTTCGACCCAGCGCAAGATGTGCCTAGGGCGGTCCCGGTCTGGGTACGTCTTCCGCATCTCCCTTTGCACTGCTGGAACCAAGGTTCCTTATGATCTATTGGAAACGCTCTGGGAAAATACATCGATCAAGCCCCAAGGAAGGACCAGTACTCCTGTGCCCGGATCTGTGTGGAGGTCGACCTAGAAATCGGATTACCTGAAGCGATCCAGCTTACGGTGGCAAACTGGTCCCATATCCAAGAACTTGATTACGAACAGTTGCCCTTTAAATGCCGTTTTTGCCATGAGTATGGGCATTTTGCCAGATATTGCAAAAAAAGAAGCGAGGAGACAGCAGAAAAAGGAAAAGAAGACCAATGGAAACAGGCAAAGAAAACATCAGCAAACAGGCAGAGCAACAAAAGCAAGGCTAAAGGGCCCGAGAGCAAAGCCGACAACGGAAGCACAGGTATTCACAACGCTGGAAGCAGCGAACCAAAGGTCAATGAGGGAGATAAAAATCCTTTTGAAACCCTAGCGCCTCCCCCAGATCCCCCGGAAGCAGAGGAAGAAGAACCCATACAGCCTGCCACTATGGAAGCTACAGATCCAGGCAATATTCAAAGCACTTTCCCAAGCAATATATCTTCGCCATCATATGCAGAGATAATAAAAAAGAAGAAAAACCCAATAGAGAATATTGGGTCTTCAGATGACGAATCCCATGAAAAAGTAACAAAAAGGGCTGGACGAAGAACAAACAAAGAAACCAGAGAAGAGGAGTCAGAAAAACAAAAAACTCTTGGCAGTCAAGCGACAATAGAAATGACCCTAGGGCGAACTGTCAGGCCAAGGACCTCCAAAGGAGGAGGACCCACCCCTTCTAGCGGTAAATGATGCAGATGATCTCTTGGAACTGCAGGGGTCTGGGTAATCCAAATAAGGCAGAAGCAGTCAAAGACTTACTGAAGATAGAGACCGCGGACATCCTTATGCTCCAAGAGACAAAAGTAGAAGGGGATGCCCTTCTAAATACCAGCATCAACAAATGGAAATTCGACTCAGGAAAGGCCGTTAGTGCAAGGGGAACTGCTGGAGGTCTAGGCACTTTTTGGACTAAAAGCTTCTCCTTAGAACGAAGTCAAGTAACTCAACATTGGATCTTTACAGAGTTGCGTCACACTGTAAGTAATCTCTCCCTCGCCCTGGTTAATTTATATGTCCCAGTACATTATGAAGAGAAGAAAGAATGCTGGAGATCGCTCTCAGAGTTTCTAGAGCTAAACAGTCCTTCAAATCTGGTCTTAGGGGGGACCTGAACATAATTTTAGATTTAAAAGAAAAGAAAGGAGGGATTCAGTCCAAAGATCCCTTCAGCAGAACAGTGGGTAGTTTGATCCAGCGATGGGACTTGGTGGATCTCAAACCAGTCAAAGGTAAGTACACCTGGACAAATAATAGAACTGGAGATAACCATATAGCAGCTAGACTGGACAGGTTTCTCATCAACAGCTCTCTAATGATGGACAATAGAATTGTTTTCTCGAAAATCCTTCCAAAACTCACCTCGGATCATAAACCAATTCTCCTCTGCCTAAAGGAAGAAGAAGATTTAGGTCCCCTGCCATTCCGCTTCAGCCCACTCTGGGCAAGCAAGGACGGGTTCATGGACACAGTTCAATCAGCATGGCAAATGGAAGTCAATGGCTCCCCAAGCTATGTGTGGGAACAGAAATTGAAGAAGGTTAAATCAGCTCTCAAACAATGGATAAAGAAATCCATACAACCCCCCAACAGGCAGAGGAAGGAGGCGATATCTCATTTGGAAAGCACTCAATTTGAAATGGAAAACAAGTTCCCCTCGGCATCAGATCTCGCCCAAGAAAAATCGGCACAAAATAATGCGTATTGCTCCTTCAGGAAGGAAGAGGAGTACTGGCGATTAAAGTCCCGAAGTCTGTGGTTGAAATCCGGGGACAGAAACACCTCATATTTCCATAAACAAAGCAGGGCCCGCCTCTCGCGCAACCATATCGCCGAAATCACCAGCTCCAGTGGTCAGGATTTCAAAGGCTTCGCGCAAATCTAAGAGGCAGCGACACAACATTTCAGAAATCTCCTTAGCGCAGAGAGAAATGGTGAGGAGGAGGACGAATTGGATTTCCTATCTGTCATTCCCAACCTAGTTAGTGAGGAAGCTAATGTCTCATTGATGCGCCCAGCAATGGAGGAAGAGATTACCAGCATTGTTTGGTCGATGGACCCTGACAAAGCCCCAGGCCCTGATGGGTTTTCAATCCATTTTTACAGGATCTGTTGGGAAATAATTAAATTTGACCTCTTCAGAATGATAAGAGGAGTATTGAAAAAGGCAAAAATGGGAGGAGGCACAAAATCTACATTTCTTGCTCTTATTCCCAAGGATACTAATCCAATATCGTTTGACAGGTATAGGCCGATCTCCCTGTGCAACTCATCATACAAGATCGTGGCAAAATTGCTGGCTAATAGGTTAAAGCCTCTCCTTCAAAATCTAATTTCCCCTGCTCAAGGAGGATTTGTAAAAGGCAGACAAATCTTCGACAACGTCATTCAAATTCAAGAGGCCCTCCAGTCCAGCTATCCTCGGAAAGAACAAGGTATGATAGTTAAATTAGATATGAGTAATGCTTTTGACCGTGTTAATCGATCCTTTTTGTTCAAGGTCCTTGAAGCCTTTGGGTTTTGCCAAGATTTTATAAATATCATCAAAGCATGTACAGACAATGTTTGGATAGCTCCATTGGTGAATGGGAGGCCAACAGAATTTTTCTTGGCCTCCAGGGGTTTGAGGCAAGGCTGCCCCTTGTCTCCCTTCCTATACATTCTGTTGGCGGATTCATTAAGCAGGAAATTATCTCAGGAGCAGCATCGCGGATTCATCCCCGGAATTAGAATTGTACAAGAGATCCCTTCAGTGAACCATGCGTTGTTTGCTGATGATGCTCTCTTACTTGGTGGTGCATCCCTGAGAATGGCAAAAGCTTTCAAGTTAATCCTCCAAAAATTCTGCAATGCCTCTGGCGCCCTCATCAGTGAAAGGAAAAGCGCAGTCTATGCTTGGAATGCCGATCAACAAACCATCGACAGGATTGCCAGCGAATTGGGCTTCAAAGGATATGCTGAATGGGATAAAATTAAGTACTTGGGTCTCCCGTTGACGTTGGGTTCCAATCGGAACAATCTATGGGAGGAGGTAATCTCCAAGTTTAACAAGAAGATAGCTGCATGGGGCGGAATCTGGCTCTCCTCAGGAGGTAATCTCACTCTTATCAGGTCGGTCGTTTCCGCGCTGCCCACCTTCCAAGCGTCATTGCTTTTGGCTCCAAGACAAATAGCAGACCAAATATCATGCCTCATCCGAAATTTCCTGTGGAGCGGAGGTAAGGGAAACAATAATCGCTTTCACCTTGTCAATTGGGATTTGGTGAAGCGTCCTATCAAGGAGGGCGGCCTACAAATCAGAGATCCGCTCCAAGCCAATTTAGCGATGGGCTGCAAGATCCTATGGCAGGTAACTTCTGAGCCTTTGCATCCAACCAGTCAGATTTTTATCCACAAATATTTAAGGAATTATCCGATCGCTTCCTTCAACCCAGCCTCTTCTCCCAAAGGCACTTTGGCGTGGAGACTCTGTTGTAGAGGGCTAGATTTCTTTAGATCGCATTTGTACAAAGTTCCCGGCAACGGAAAAACGATTTGGTTGTGGAAAGATCGAATCATGGGTCACTCCCCCCTCTCAGGAAAAAACGAAATTGCAAGATTAAGAGCATGGTTAAGAGCAAGAAGGATCAGAAAAATCGAGGACATAGTGGAATGGGACGAAGATGGTAAGTGGAAGTGCTGGAAATTGCCTAACATTCCTGAGCAATTTATCGATCAGCTAAATATACTCAAAGAGGAAATTACAGAATTCGCCCCTGTTCATCTAGAGGAGGAGGATTCTTGGGGTTGGGGTCAAACAGGGGTATACTCAGCAAAACAAGGGTATTTACATATGCAAGGTAATAAAGATTCAGCCCATCCGGAAAGAGTGTGGAAGCAGATATGGGAGTGCTTCAGCATCCCGAAGATTAACTTCTTCTTCTGGACCCTGTTTCATAACAAAATCCTCACTGGCGAGAATCTTTGCAAACGGAACATCGCTGGCCCTCACCGATGTGTGCTTTGTAAAAAAGCTCAGGAAACCTCAGCTCATATATTTATCGAATGCGAGTTTTCTCAGACGACCTGGACATGTTTCTTAGAAGGCCTGAATGTCAGTTCTCCTGAGAACTGCTCAATCTCAGAAATGTTCTTGACCTGGAATGCTAGATACCCCCATCGCATCGTTGCCAAGTCCCTCTGGTCCAAGGTGTGGACCGCAGTCCCGAAGTATGTATGCTGGAAGGTGTGGCTCTCTAGGAATGAAACTATTTTCAATCAAACAGAAACCTCAGCCGAAAGGGTAGCAGAAAAAGCCAAGAATCTCCTAATCGAGACCCTGAGACAGTCTAGCGTAAAAGACAATTCCCTAAGAGACGAAGAAAGGGCATGGTTGGGCGATTTCACTCTCTTAATGGGTCCTCCTTTCGTCTCTCGGCCTTCCCTCAAGGAAAACTGGAGGATCCGGGACAATGCTGAAGGCTTTCAGAAGTGGTGGAAACTTCAAGGAAAATGCACCATATTTTTTGACGGAGCCTCAAAAGGTAATCCAAGCAGATCAGGGGCGGGGGGGATCATTTACTATTCGAATGGAAGCAAAGAGTGTTTCAGTTGGGGCCTGGGAATAAAAACAAATAATCAGGCAGAAGTTCTCAGCCTCTGGAAAGCCTGTCAACTCGCCAGGGGAAAAGAATCCAAGGAGATAGCAGTGTTTGGGGATTCAGAACTGCTGATCAAAGCTTTAAGGAATAACAAAGGGCTCAACGATCCTGTTCTGAACAAGCAGATTCAAAGAGTGTCCAGACTCTTGAAGGAATTCCCTTCAGTCCAAATCTATCATATACTTAGAGAATTGAATACAGAAGCCGATTCTTTGGCAAACATCGGATGCAATCTGGAAAAAGGCATGATCAGCACAAACTCAGGTGAGGCGATCTTGGTCGCCATCCCTTAATCAGACTGTGAGTTCGGAGAATTCTACCTCTGAAGTGAAAAGACTAGGAGCTCTAGTTACTCGATCTTTCCATGTCTAGCTAATCTATGTCCTGAGTCCTTCCCTCCTTGTTTCATTTCAGGGGAGGCATTCATAATTCCAGGTTCTAAATTCAGAGGCCTGGCTGCTCAGATCTGTTGAAAAAACGATCCTCATACATCTGCTGGGATGCCGGACCCTGGGATCGTGCAGCCTGCTCGCTCGCGTCCGAAGAAGGGGATAGTTTGTGTGAGAAATTAGGAATGATTTTGGCTAACAGCATCAGGCAGCAGAAAGCCTATGTCGACAATTTGACAATCTGTCGATTCCAATTCAAAGGAACTGAGACCAGAAAAAAGGAGCGGTCTTCTTCGCATACAGAGCTATGGACATCGTATGTAAGTGTGGTTGTTTTCTGTGGAGGTCGCATGGACTGCAGAGAATTCTTCTTCCAACTGGAGTTCATTCTATTCAAAGGCGAGCTGTATATCTGCAACTTTTGACAAAGACACAGGGGTGGCGCTTCCAAATCTCAGGTTCAGGAAAAAGAAGAGAGACAAGTTACTAGGCATGAAATTGTAATCCACATTGCTTCCCCAATAGCTCTTTCTTACAAGCTTGAAGGGATGGTAGTTGTAATCCCATCCCCCTTCAGATTTCTCATAGCAGTAGAATTTGCAGAGATCAGATATAAATTTGTAATCCTGCTTGGACCTCGGTCCTTCATCAATAAAATTATCCGTTTTGGTTAAAAAAAGGAAAGAAAAGAAGAGGAAAGTTTATGCTTAAATAACCTTAACCAAAGGTTATTAGAACAAATCAAGTGTTTAAAATATGAGAAGCTTGAATACCAAAATAAAGTTGACTCAGAAAATGAGGAAATTTTACATATCAAAAACCATAATCGAAGTCTACTCACTCAAATTAAGAAACTTAAGGATGATAGGAAATAATTGGAAAACAAGTTCGAATAACTTATCATGAAAGAAGTGTCGAAGTCATCAATCCGAGTTGAATATAAAGGAATAAATACCAATCCAGTCGATATCACAAGTAAATATGAAGAGACATGTAGAGAAGTTAAAACATATTCAGAAGTTGCAGTTCAAATGATAGACGTTCCAAATAAAGATTCAATAGCCAACTCAACAATAATAGCACTTGAAGGAAATCAAGAAGCTGCAAAAATTATAGAGGAAATTCCAACCAGAAGAACTATTTATAGACATCTGAATCACAAGAGTAGACTTTCCAATCAATCTATGTACCACTATCACTCAAAACATAAACGACAAATTTATGTTCCCAAGAATACTGAAGTTTGCAGAATCTAGTCCTATGATAACTATTCATCACAAATTTTCTGAGATCAAAAGATTCCACAGAATATTAACCTAAGATGGTCGGATCCATTCTCAGTATGACAATTTTGTCTATCACTTAGAGCATCATATCATCTTATATCAATGAAGATGAAAGTTCAAAGACAAGAATATATTCTCAGTAAGCTTTGAGGACAAAGCTTCTTGAAGAGAGAGGCAATGTTATGACTATAATTCATATAAAAATAATAAATATAAATATAAATATAATAATAATTAATTAACTAATGGTTAGTTAGTTAGTAATGAAGAGACATGTCTTAGAGACATGACCATTCATGAAAGGGAATTTGCCCGGGGTATATAAGCAGGCTTTCATTCTCATTAGTAATCATCTCATATCTTACATCAATTCAATATACAATATACAATATAAAATTACATGTATTACAAGACATTTATGTCTTTGAAGTATTTTAAATATTTTTGTTGCGTCTACGACTTTTGTTCATTACACAAGGATACCACCTTGTTGTTAGCATGCACTAAATCTGAAGTGAGAGGAGCATTGGAAGTGACAGATCCATCATTCCTAATATCTACCTAAATGAAAATTATAACTCATAACAAGAAATTAACAAGAAAGAGGAGGGAAAGTATGCTCATTTTCATGACAATAAGTTTTTTTTCAAAGCCTCACCACTCTCCTCTACAAGAAGAAAAAAAATCCATCTAGACCTAAGTGGCAAAGGATGCAGGAACTAGTTGAGACAATTTCCTCTACCAATATAGTAAAATAGCTCCAACTTATTTGATGAAGCATGGAGTCTATATATTGCCAACCTGCCAAGATGGATCCATTTTGGGATATATTAGGAAATGGTTGTACTGAATGTCTTGAAATTATTGAGGCCCAAATTAAAATTCATGAAAAAAAAATATTTTTAAGTTATTTAATTTTCCAACTATGGAATTGATCCGGATTTAAACAGGAACGCAATAGATTACAGAGATAACTATAAATACAGAGATGCGATAACCATAAATAGAGAGATGCAGCGGAAATAACACTTCATTTCATTAATGGAAAATACCGAAATATGCTTACAACCAGAATTGGGAATAAACTAGCTAGGACGATGGTAGCTTATCTCTGAGAAGAGATGTGCGGCTACTTGTCTCTGAACTGTTCCGAACTTCTGTTACAATGAGGCTCGCGGGCCTATTTATTATTGAGAAACAATGGAAAACCCTTCACATTCCAAAACCCGACCCTTAGAAGATGAAACGCCAAATTGTGGGCCCCGTTTTGGGTAAATTGGTACATCAATTTCCCGGGGTCGTAACTTTGGCATACGATCTCGGTTTGACGCGTATGATAGCTCCTTAGAAAGATCTATCCGAGAACTACCACTTTGGGAAGGGCAACATCGGTCCATGGACCCATGTTGCCCCCAGATTTCCCAAAAAACGTCGTTTAGGGCCTCAAAACGGCTCCAGAAGTTCAGGATCCGAAAAAACTGCTAAAAATAGTAAATTGTGCTACAATTACGGAAACTGAAAATGCTGAAAGAGACAATTGTGGGGGTCCAAATGGGATAGGTGGGTGGCCACCAACATCCACCTGGATCATAAATTGTATATGAATGCTTATTTTTTAATTATTAATGCTTAATTAATCTAAAATACAAATAAATTTATTTTTATAACTAATAATAATTTAAATATGAGGAACTCACAAATTTAGAATGTACAATTATATTAATAAATATTATTGATATACGTTAATCGTTGGTTTTTACCTTTTAAAATTAATGGGTTGATTCCCATGGTGTTATTTGTTATTTGATAAATTGTGTGGTGAATTCATTACTATACTAGGTAAATGTAAAAAGATAAATATTGATAATCAGAATAAGAGATAACCAAAATATATCAATATATTTCATTTATGACCATTGGATAAAGATTTAGATTAGAATCTAAATAAACATAAGAATCTTCCATAAAAATTCCCTATCAACATAAATAAAAACAACTTTTATAAAGAGATCTCAACAATTTTCATAACAAAAAAAAATTATACATTTTTTGTATAGTAAAATAAAGTTTTATTATACATAACCACATCCAAATTTCTTTTATTGTTATTTCAGCGCTGTAACTAAGGACCATTGTTATTTCAAATTTAACTAAAGATGAATTGATTGAATTATTCAATTTGCACAAAGAAAAGAAAGCAGATTTTGTTATATTTTAGAAAAACAATTTGCTACAACTATTACCTTACTAGCTTACTATTATTTTTAAACTATTCTGTAACAATCACTTTTAATAAATTTAAAAATAACATATATATATACATATATATATATATATAAACATTTACCACAAAACCTAGTTATGGACACATATATAGTATTTTGCATTTAATTAATAATATGGTTTAAGGTTGTATGTGCTTAATATATGCACAGATTACCATGCTGCTATAGAGGTTAGAGTTAATTGTTCATGTGGCCTCCAATACTTTGCCATTTACTGCCCAACCTTGGTTTAGCTGGTCCTTGTATGCTGGGATACGTGGCTTGATCTCGACCGAGGATGCTACATACAATTGCTACCTAGTTCTGCATTCCTGTGCCATTTGTCCCACCTTACCTCTGTTGATTTCTATCTGGCGATCCAACGGTGGTAGTTGTTTAGGGTTTTACCACCTAACCGCTTTCTCGTGCCCAACATCCTGTGAGTTCATTGTTACCATCGACCTGAGGCCTCTTGCTGCTCTGCAATGGCGAATTGATTTGTTGAGGGTTACAGTCGGGCAATCACTCCTCATGTGGCTTGCCCTAGTTGTGATGCTTGGTTAGGAGAAGGCAAGTATTATTAGCTACCTGATTCCAAATAATATCAATAGTTTCCTTTATTTCTATGTGTAAGAAATTGTTTGTTGTCGAGACTGACAGATTGCCACCTCTATCCATCTTGTGTCAGGATTATCTCATAGTGATGGGAACAGTTTTGCCCCAGGATTCGGAAGGTAAACTCATAAACCCGGAATATTCGCGAGTCATCGATAATTTTATGAGCTCAGAACGATTCACTAAGGGTTTCGGTGTATGTTCAAGTGGTCCATTGGAGAGAACACCCTCCAGATTCAGGTATAATCCTTCCTAATACTAAAATATGTGTCTTAATGGTGTTCCTCTCTATTAGATAGCCTTGTAATAAATTTATGTCTAATTGTGGTCTATGGCAGGTACTCTCCTCTCCCTGCTCTACTCGTGCAAGCTTGGAACTTACCCTTCACGATTCAAAGTCTTATGGTTTCATTGGTCATTTCCAGGTTGGCACTCTAGTCCTCACCAATTTAGTTAATGAAGGGTTTAATGCTCCACGGAGCTGAGCTCGGAATGTTACCTAGATTACTTTTACTCCTTAGTTAATTGGTTGTTTAAGAGAGTCAACAACCTCTATGCATGTTTTGAGCAATTTGGGGGGAAAAATACCAGTCCCTGAGTCGAGGCTTGTGCACATATTTTTGTTGTATCCTTCTCTTTGTTTTGTTTAAGTTATTGGTTAAAGGACTCTGTGGTTTTGGTCATAATGACCCGAAGGTGTCATTCTGGAACTGTAATTGTTTTCACAGTAGAATACATACTTATATATAGTGCATTTCTAATTCAACTGGTATTCTAGTTATGTTGTTTCATATTTAGCAATGGGTCGGAATGCCTCTGTTCTAAATCTTAGAATAATAATATTTATTGATTGTTGCTCGATCCTTGCGGAATAATTGGTTTAATGAGGGTTTATACCAGGGGTTTATTCGTAGATAGGCTTAAAGTCTTTATGCCTTCTATCTTGTCGTAGAATAGTAGATATTGCATGTGTGATAAATGAGGATGCACCTCTGCTCATTCGGAATTTCTGAACAGATCTTTATTATGTTTGACAGTTGTACATTGTAACTAAATTATGGTGTGTT
>APFE030247536.1:51596-87877 GCA_000404065.3 Pinus taeda | reverse complement strand
GAAAAACTGCTAAAAATAGTAAGTTGTGCTACAATTAAGGAAACTGAAAATGCTGAAAGAGACAATGATGAGGGTCCAGATGGACTTGGCAGGTGGCCACCAATATCCACCTGGATCAAAATCTCTCTGAATAGCTGCATCAATCTTCTTCTTCTTGCCCTCAGACCTCTTAGGTCTCAGCTATGGATGCAAAATCCAACAATGCTCATCATCATGCCCCTCCTTTTTACAGTGAGTGCATGAAGATTTGCCTTGCTGTGCAGTGTTATCCTTCCTTGCTTTCCACTTATGCTTTCTTTTCTCCTTGCTCTTGCTTACAATGGGTTGGGATGGTCCCCCAACTTCTAGATTTCCTTCCTTCCTCTAGCTTCTAGATGAGTATCTTGTACGGATACTTCATCTATACTAATGGGATTAAACATGAGGATGGTATGCCTCATGTAGCTATGTAGACCACCAATGTACTTTAAAAGAGTTTCTGGTGAGTCTAACGAGATGCCCAACATCAATGCTCTCTTTCTAAATTCTTGAGTATACCCTTGCACACTTTGCCCTTTCAACTGCCAAAGGGTTTGCCAACTCATCATGGCTTGTTGCATGTAGGCCAATGGATAGAACTACTTTTTGATGGTAGCAGCAAATTCACTCTAGACAGAGATGGTCTTACCATGCTTCCATATTAGCTTGGGTTCTGCCTTCCCACCAAACCAAGGTAGTTCCTCCTAGGCATCGGCTTGCCAGCTGAATCTTACCCTTGTCCGAGTTTATGTTCTATACTCTGCAATACACATCAATTTGTCTAATCCAATTGTCCAACTTTCCAGCATTTAGCTCTCTATCATATATAGGCAAATCAAATTTAACATCTAGTTTAATCGAGGATGCTTTCTTATTATGCACATGGCTATTAGGAGGTGGAGGAAAGCTTTCTTCTTTCCCTTTCCCTCTTGACTGGTCATGGGAATGAGATTCATCTTCTTCTTTATCTCATTTAGAGCCTAATGAATCTTCATCTTTATGCTTTCTAAAGTCCCTATACATTTCTTCTACCATAGACTTTATAACTAGGAAACTTTCTATGAATTGAGGATTTGGCCCCATAGAACCTTCTTTTGACATTGTTTTCCAAGAATAGACTCTCCCAATTTCAGGATTAGTTTCCACCAACTCTCTTTCTCCTAATTTGAGCTTTGATCTAGTGAGTATTCACAGCTAAACCAACACAAGCTTTTCTAACCTTATAGCCACTAGCTCTGATACCACTTGATCTGATAATCACGCTATGAGTGACCTTAGCCGAAGATTTGTTAAACAAAAGGTATTACAGACTCATGTGCTGGTGTGTGTTCTATGTTATTCAAGCAACGAATCAATTAGATTTCCAATACACAGACATTTAAATGGAAAGACAACAGAGAAATACAGTAAGCAACACAAAGACATAAACAGTTTTTAATAAGGAGTTCACCCTATTCTCCAGGGCTACGTCTCTGGTCCAGCTTCAGTGGTGGCCTTGTTTTATTGTGTCCTACAGCAGAGAAATTACAATACAGGGACTCAATATGAGTTCTCCTAACAACAGATTTTGCTTGGTAGGGTGGTTCTTGGATTCCCCAAGCCACTCAGAGTACACAAACTCTTATTCTTCCTACCATCTCTGTGAGCCTTGGTTTACAGTGGAAAGAGCCAACTATGATGCTCAATCCGGAAAGATTCCTCTATGGGAAGGATTGAATCTTCAAGATTTATGGTGCTCAATCATACCTGTGGTCAGCTCGGCCCTCTGTCTCCTCTGCTTGGCTTTAGTGTTCTCTGTGTTCAGTCCTCCTCTAAGGGTTCACCGTTCACTGTCTCTCTTGGTCGCTTGGACTCCTCTCCAAATCCTCCTTCTTCGACTGTCTCTTTTCATGGCTTTAACCATTCGATCCCTATGCCTTTTCAGTTCCTCTCCCGCCTGCGTTGATTCTCCTTCTGTAGTTGCGCTTGGATTTCCCTGTTCGGTGTTAACATGAACGCTCGGAAAGTGCCACATGTCCCCGTCGGAACAGCACCAGTCTGCTCGTTGATTCATTTCTTCAGTTATGTCATGGATACGTTCTTTCTCCACCGTGGTGGTCAATGGATTCCAAATCCCTTTAAATCACGACTTAATTCCCTGTCGATTCCGCTTCTTTCTATCGGGTGCAATCTCAGCCATTCGATCTGGGCTCCTCCAGATCCAATGTCATACGCACATCGAGTGTGGTTGACTTGCTCGACCAATACCGCGTGATCACGGCGGTTTTTCTCTCACCTTCACTCCCACGCGTCGATCACTGAGTTGGATCGCTCTGCTCTCCTCCAAAACCTCTTACCGTTCAAGGGCGCCCCGATCAAAACCGTTAGTTTCCAGGGCGCGGGTCTTGCCTTTGCACTTTAGCGCTTTTCGTTTCTCCGCCCGCGGTTCTCTAGCTCCCAACGTGACCAAGCCTTGTTTTCCTAGTGAGTGCTAATTGCACATCAAAAATCACCTCCTTTTCCCAATCCGGGGCTCTCAGGGGCTACTTTGGCCATTTGCACAGTCTCCATGGGCCTCGGTGAGCGCGCTTTGACCGAGGTCCTCGTCGTTCCACGTCGGCTGCCATGGCCACTGGTTCAAGGTGTTTTTGATGCTGTTTTGTATTCTTTAAAGATTTGTTTCGTCCCGATACAGTCAAGGTTCTTTTTCAGTTGTTTATGGATTTGATTCGGATCAACACTCCAGATATCGTGGAGATACAGAAGTTGGCGACGTAGAGGAAGAAAGAGGAGGCCAAACTATGTATGGCACAGTTGTTAGAAATGAGAAGGAAGAAGGCAGTGGTAGCAAAAGCGTGGGCGGTGCAAGACGCTACACAGACATCAACTGAACAGGAAAAGGATACAGCAGCAGCAACGTAGGAGGCAGCCACGAAGGCGCGTCAGGGTGAAATGTCACCTTCGCATGGGCAGGAAGTAGAGGAAGAAGAGGGAGGTGTGGACCCACAAACTGCGTCAACACAGTTGAAGTGCCAAAACCCGACCGAGACAGGGCTGCGCAAGAAGGTGAAGGCATCGAAGTTGTCTATTGACCCGATCACCCTAACCAAGGGTAATCTGCATGACATCGGCGAGATAGTGTGCGATGTCACCTCCAAGGCGCTCCAAAATTTTATGTTGGAGAACCAGATTTTGTTGGGGGCCCTCAGAGCATAGCTGCAGGAGTTGCAAGTGCACACTCCTCATGCTGGTACCCTTTCTACCAGCATCGCAGTCGGAGCAATGACAACAAAACAAATGTTGCGCACTTGGGTGACGAATACCATAGTGCTGCCAAAAGGGGCACTCGTGACAACAAATGAGGCCAACAGGCCTATGGTTAGTGCATTGAATGGTCTCGCCATCAACATGGTTGCACTCCCGTGGGAGACCTTATACGTTTTGCAGGATGGGATAACTGCAAAACTGCAGGCTAGGGAGAGCCACGCACTACAAGTCCTCAATGAGTGGAAAATCAACATGGAACGGTTGATCTAGCAACGCGACGAAGTGGTTTCGCATAATCGACTACCAGTACAGGTACTAGATGAAGCTTTTCAAAGCGTCCCAGAGCTAGCCATCCTAGCAGACATACCAGCAAAGGCATGCATCCATAGGCTAGCAATAAGGGTGCACAAGGCGTGAGAGGAAATGACAAAGATTCAGCTGGAGTTGAACATTTAGATCATCGAGCTGCGATTAAATGCACAGTCTTCCACCCCTCTGGAAGTGAGAGAATAGCGTGCCAGCGCTATTACAGAGGGACTGGATGAGATTGGCAGTGCAGTGCGAGACTGCACCAACATGTTGGAAGAGTCAATTGAGGTCCTCACAAATATGTAGGAGGACCCCAACATCCACCGCTTATAGACAGAGGCGTGGGAACTCCAACAGTAGTATGACAACATCAAAGGAACTGCACAGATAGTGGCCCTCACTGAGAGGCTCGTGCGAATGCAACAGGCCAAGGCACTAAAAGAACAAGTGGACGCGGCATGACACAAGGAAGTAGACCTAAAGGTGCGCGTTCAACCTTGGATCAACGAGGCCTTCACCATCACAATAGAAATTGAAGGCAACCTCACACAAATGCAGGGGATGCAGGCATATATGCAAAGAAGCATGTCCGACATTGCGGTATCAGAACAACACATGCAGTAGATCCAACAGGCAATAGCTCAGTGCGTTGCCGACCTTGCAATAATTCGAATAGAGTTGGAGGGACTCCACGCAAAGATCTCTATGTCGATAGAGTGACTCGAGGGCAAGTCACGATGTTTTTTTTGGGGGCCTGTTGGGCATGGAATCCCCCCAAGGCATGTTTTGGGGCTTAGAGCCCAAGTTTTGACCAAATCTTTTTGTAAAAGCTCTGCGAATTGTGGGCACAGAGTGCAAAATTATGATAGAGTCATATGGTTGTCCACCCTTGTTTTGTAATGTAATGTCAGCTTAATAGACCTACCCATGGTCCGGGGACCATGGGATTGTATAAATAGAGCGAGGCTCTAAGTGTAGAGAGGGGCATAAGAGCATGAGAAATCTAAGTGATCAAGTAAAAGTGTAAAGTGTGTCTTTGGGTTGTAGAGTAGGGGAAGTCTCTGCAGCTAAGTGCGTAGAGGCCTAGTAGTCAGCAGCTGAGTGCGCGAACCCCTGCAGCTGAGTGCGGAGGGTAGGTCGAGCCTGTAACCATTTGAAGAATCAATAAAGAGAAGTTTACCATATTTATGTGCATCTTTTCATGTTTTAATATATGATTGGGTATAATTTGCAAGTATATTGTTTATTTGTTGCATGAACTTATATGAATGTTTTGTATAAATAATTATAATGTAAGACTTCCAAGTACATGGAGGTAATTAACTGGTATAGGAAGATAAGTAAGACCTCGGGTAATAGCGCAGAGCATGGATCCAGTAGCGCGGAAGCTCCACAACCCCTGGTTAGGGTTGCGCGAAGGCAGTGTATCGGGGCGTGAGGAACAGGGAAGTTCACAAAGTGACCTGCATGTAGGGACAAAAAGTGGGACCAGTCAAACCTCTCAGACATCTCAAGGGTGCGGAAACCTGGTTCTATCACCCTCCCATAGTACTTTGGGTGATACCTCTGTTCGCGCTCTGCGGACTGTTGCTGAAAGGGCCAGTAGTATAGGGATTTATTTTGCTAATTAACTTTGAACCTGGGTCAAGCCCCAACAAGCCAACTTGTCTTCTATCATATCCCTCACAAAGTGATATTGAACATCAATGTGCTTTGTCTTTGAATGGTAAGTAGGGTTCTTTCCCAAGAAAATTGCACTTCGGTTATCACAATTTATTCTTATAGCTCCCTGTACTAACCCCATACTTGAACACAATCTTTGCAACCAGATTGCTTCCTTGATTGCATGAGTGGCTTCCATGTATTCTACCTCTATAGTTGACAATGCCATTGCTGATTGTTTCTTACTCATCCAACTGACTGCACCTCCAAATAGGTTAAACACATACCCACTTGTAGATCTTCTTTGATCCATATCTCTAGCCCAGTCTGCATCAACAAAGCCATGAATATCCAAAACTCTATCCAATCCTAGTCTTCCTTGGTAGCACAAACCATAATCACTAGCACCACGCAAATACCCGAAGACCCGCTTCACTAATGTCCAATGATCCTTCCCTAGTTTTGACATAAACCTGCTCAATACTCCCACTGTATATGTAATGTCCGGTCTAGTACAGACCATCGGATACATCAGGCTACTGACTACACTTGCATATGCAACATGAGACATGTCCTCTTCCTCTTCTTGTGTCTTGGGACACTATTCAACAGATAACTTTACACCTACATGAATAGCGACCTTCACCAGTTTACTATCCTGCATATTAAACCTCTACAATATTTTCTCGACATACTTCCTCTGGTTTAACGAGAGCTTCCTCTTTCCCGATCTCTTTTAATTTCCATGCCCAAAATATAGTTTGTAGCAACAATATCTTTCATGTCGAATTTGGAGGACAATTGGGTCTTCAAATCCTAGATAATTTCTTTGTCATTTCCAATGAGCAACATATCATCCACATACAAGACTAGATAAATAACATGCTAACCAATTAATTTAAAATATACATAGTGATATGCTTTGCTTCTGGTGAAGCCAATTCCTCGTATAAATATATCAAATTTCTGATACCACATCGTTGGTGACTGGTTTAACCCATATAGAGACTTTTTTAACTTGCATACTAGTTCTTTCTTACCCTTCACCACAAAGCCTTCAGGTTGCTTCATGTATATCTCGTCTTCCAGATCCCTATGAAGAAATGTTGTCTTCACATCCTTCTTTTCTACCTCAAAATCAAAAGAAGAAGCAACATATAAAAGTAATCTAATAGAAGCTACCTTGGCAACAAGGGAAAAAATATCACCAAAATCAATTCCTGGCACCTGGGAATAACCTTTTGCTACCAACCGAGCTTTTTATTTCTCCACCTTTCCTTCTACATTTGTCTTCTTCTTGAACACCCATTTTCTTCCAATGGGTTTCCTTCCAGCCGGCAACTCCACCAGATCCCAAGCCTCATTTTTGTGCAAAGATGTCGTTTCATCAACCATGGCCTCTTTCTAGAGTTTTCCATCCTCTGAATCTACTTCTTCCTTCGCAATTCTAGGATCATCATCAGTAATAGATAAAGCAAAATTTGAATAGAAATCAGATGGACTATAGCTTTCTGGCTACCTTATTTCTCGAACTGATCTTCTCACAACTGGATTTTGTGGCTCTTCATCTTCTAATTCCTCTTCTCTTTAAGAGTCTGATTCTTAAGCTCAAACTCTATCTTCTTAGGTTCCTTTTATGGGACTTCATGTTTAATAGCATATTTCACCTCTCTAAACACCACATCTTGGTTGTACACAACCTTCCTTGTCACTAGGTTCCAAAGTTTATATCCTTTTAAACCATCCTTATACCAAATAAAGATGCATTTTTCAGATTTACTATCCAACTTTGTTCTTTTCTCCTTTGGAACAAGTACATATGCATCGCATCCAATTACCCACAAATGTGAAAGAGATGGTTTCTTACCATTCCATACCTCTTATGGAGTCTTATCCTCCAAAGTTGATGAAGGTGGTATGTTGACCAAGTAACATGCTATCTCCACTGCCTTCACCTAGAATTCTTGTCCTAACCTGGCACTACTGAGAATGCTTCTTGCCCTTTTCGTCAACATCTTGTTCATTCTTTCCACAACTACATTTTTCTCAGCTGTTTATGGAGTATTCTTATGTCATTCTATACCACACTTCTTACAAAATTATTCAAATTCTTTCTTGCAAAAATATCCACCGTTATCTGTCCTCAGCACCTTTATCTTCTTTCTTGTCTGGTTTTCCACCAAAGCCTTAAATTTATTAAACCTGTCAAAGACTTCAGATTTCTTCTTGAGGAAATATATCCATGTATTCCTTGAGAATTCACCTATAAATGATACATAGTACATAGAATTACCCAGTGATGGAACCTTTACAGGTCCAAACACATCATTGTGCACAAGCTCTAATATATGTTTCGCCCTCTTACCACCAGAGGGGAAACTCACCCGATTTTTCTTCCCATATACACAATTTTCACATAAATCAAAATCCAGAGAGCTATTACTCATACCTTCTACCATACCTTTAGCATGAAGTATTTGAAGGCCCTTCTCTCCAATATGTCCAAGCCTTTGATGCCACATCATGGTCTTCTCTCCAAAGACCCTAATATTTTACGCTCCACTCTGAGGAACCACAAAATTGTTGGACTAATCAACAACAGTGCTACCTTGAAGCTTGTACAGAGTTCCAACCCGAACTCCCCGAATCAATACCAGTGCTTCCTGTACCATCTTGCAAGTATCTTTCTTGAACACTATTTCTACACCTGTATTATCCAACTTGCTTACAAAAATCAGATTTCTAGCCAATGCAGGAATTTGCAAAACACCCGAAAGTGTTCTAACCCTTCCACCTTGCAACTTCAACTTTACTTTTCCGTGTCCAATGATTCCAGCCTTCCTATCATCCCCTAAGAAGACATCACCACCATTGTATTTCTCATACTCACGGAACCACTCTCTATGGGGAGTGAAGTGAAAGGATGCACCTGAGTCAATTAATCATGCCTCATGATCTACATGTGTACTGGAAGAAGCCAAGTACACATCCCCACCTTCATCTAAGCTAGTTTTCACCTCTGCAAAAGGAGCATCATCAGATCCCTTTCCTTTGTCAGGAGCTTTAGATTTATAGTCCCTTTTGTAGTGCCCTTCCTTTCTGCATTTCCAGCACACCTTTACAGGTTTTCTTGGAGATTTATATCTCCCTCTAGATTTATATCTCCCACTCGATGACTTATTTTTGTTTATGTTCTGGGACTGTCCTCATACAGACAAGGAATCACCATTCTGGCTCTCCATATTTTTCCATCTCATCTCCTTCGTCAACAAGGATTAGACTATTTTATCGAACTGCAAGGCAATTGCATTGCTACCTATTGCAATAACCAGACTATCCCACGAATCTGGTAGAGAACACAACAAACTGCTACAGTTATCTTCATCTGAAATTTTAATATCAACAGATAATAACTGGCTTACCACAGTATTAAATGCATTCAAATGCTCTGTCACTGAGTCTCCATATTTCATCCTTAGGTTATACAGCTTTTTCCATAGAAACAGTTTATTCACCAGAGGCTTAGATTGGTACAAAGTCCCTAACTTGTCCCACAAAGCCTTAGTCGTAGCTTCCCCTGATACATTCAACAATACTGAATCTGAGACACACAATCATATTTTTCTCTTTTCCTTCTGATTCAACTTCTTCCATTCTTCATTGGACACTCACGTTCATTTAATACCCAGATATACCGCGATCCATTTATTTTTATCCACTAAAAGATCCTCCATCTTGAGTTTCCACAACTCAAAACTTTGACCATTAAATTTCTCGATCTCTATCTTGCAACTACTTGCCATCTTCTTTCACCACAAGAATCTATCCCGTAGATCTCCCACTTAACAGGGTCTACAATAGGCCCGAGTGAAACCCCTCAGTAACAAAGGCGTCCCCTTGAAGCCAAAAGAGCTCTGATACCAAATGTATGTTTTAACCCCATACCGAAATAACCTACATATGAATTCTAAAAACAAAAAATAAAAAATGTGAGAGCATAACACATAAAACACATATACATAGATATTTTCCCGTGGATCCTAAAACTGGGACTACCAGCTTGATTTTTCATTATGTTCCTTTCAATGTTACAATACATATATATACATGCCAAAGCATCCAATACCATGGACCAAAAACAATCGCACCCAAAACCATGTGTGAAAACCATGCAAAAAGCCATAGGTAGGTCCTCCCACCTAATATAGGGTTGAAAAAAAAAAAAACCCGGGGGTGGTACCCCAGACTCGGTAGAGGGGGGCTAACTGCCCCCCTCAAACCCCCTGTGACCACCTCGCTATGTAATCGACTCATCGAAGGTGGGACTCCACCCCGCCTCTAACCCCCCGGTTAACTAGGAGGGCTAGTTGTGGAAAGAATATAACACAACCCAACATTCTTTCCTCCTTTGTTCCTATTCTTCCCTTAGTTCTTATTCTTCTTTCTACACCCTCAGCTCTACTTCGTGCAAGCTCTTCTTTTCTCTCTTCCTTCACTCTTCTCTATGTCTTCTCTACTTCCTTTTCCAAAGCCACTTGTATAAGGATTGAATCTGCTTTCACTCTCCAAATTTGGTATCCCTTTATTCTGTCAACAACCTTTCTCTTTCCATGATCTTGTACTGGATTGTGGCCTTTGGCTACTGCTACTGGACTTGCTACCATGTTACTGTTTATGCATTTTCTATAAATAGTTGAGTGTCTACATATATTGGCAAGTTAAATGTCACTTGCTTAACTACTTCACCAATACTTCTTTCAATGATATCTCTTGAAGAAATTCTCTTTTGTTCCATGGTAACAATGACTTCTAAAGAGAAGTTCTTCACAAGTGTAGTACATGTGGGACAAAAAGGACACTCATGGCAAGAAAACATTAGCTTCAGCAAATCAACTTTCAAGGCATGATCAAGCAGCAAACTAGGCATTTGATGGGAAGGATTACACAATCTTCATTAGCAATGGGGACTGGTTTCCTATGGGAACTATGCACTACATAGTCCTAGTAGCCAGGGATGACACTTGTGGCTTGAGACTGCGCAATGTGCAGTCCCACCCTAGGTAGAGATTGGGAGGGACTGTGCCTTACGCAGTCTCAGTGGCCACGGTGATGGGCTGACCCCTAGAACTACATAGTGTGCAGTTGGAGCAGGCCTGTACTATGCATTGCATAGTTCCAAAGGTCAAGCTTGTGGCTTGAGCTTAGGATTGCATATTGCCCACCTCCGCAAGGCCAAATTTAGCCAAGGGAAGTACAAATATTCCTCGTGGAAGTGTGAAAAATGAGAAGAAATTAATGATGATTTGAGCTTGAGTGAAAAACTGACTAAGTGTGAGTGAATAAATGTGCATCAAGTGTAGAAATTGCTCAAACAAAAGGAAAATCAAGTATGTGAGGAGAGTCATTGCAATGACGATGATTAGTGAAAAAACAAGAAAATCGATGCGCCATTTGTGAAAAGAAAGAAATAACTTGAAACAACACCTTTAAAATCTAAAACAAGTTGAAACACCAGCAACCATGAAGAGAAACAAGAAAAACAACACTCAGACAAGTGAAATGACAAAAAGCGACAGAAATGGTGGCAAAAGGTGATAAAAGAAAAACTCACCCGGAAAAGTGACAATGACCCCACTGAAGGTTCCTTGATCTTTTTGGGAATGCTAGAGCTCCAAGATCAAAATATCAAATGAGATCTACAGGCATCAATTAAATAGATTTGAGAAAATGAGATTTTATGATGCACATGCCTGAGATCAAGGACATAGGTAACACTTGGCAGAAACATCTAAAAATAGTAATATGCCATCTTCCAGAAACTAATAGTAGATACCTATTTCCCACGGATGCCTTTTTCCCTTTAGTTTTATTTCTCTTATGGGGGGGAACTTTCCATGCACAATGTCGGGAAATACTGTGCAGTTCTAAGGAATTGGGCAACTTTCCAGCCCAGTGTGTATTGCATATTTTCTAAGCTTAGTGAGAGTTGTGCAGTTTATGGGCTCAGTATTAGGTTTCCTTCCATGACCACGTAGTTTTTTTGCTCAAGATTGATTTTCAATCAGGACTGCCCAATTCCTATCTTCAAGGCTACTTCCCCTCAAGGATTGCACAGTTTCTGGAGGTAAGCCCAGAACTACTGCGAGACCAAGTTGGGAGATCAACTTGTGACTTAGAAAGATAATTTAAGTGTCAAAACAAGAAAACAAAATCACATATGAAAAAGATAAGAATCAATAGAAGCATGAATACCTAGATCAGTGCAAGATGATCTCTTCTAGATAAGAAGGAAGGCTCCAAAATCAGAGCATAGCCTGAATTTTGGACGGTGGTTGTAGCCACTAGAACACTGGAGACACACTACTAGAACTCCATGTCTCTGTATGGATCTTGTCTTATGCAAAATAGGTCTAAATCTTATGGAAGTATTGTTTAGTTCATTGATTATCACATCTTCTTCACTTAGCTTGTGCCAAATATATAGTCCTTACCATTCTCTTTATCGACAACACACATAACAATCCAAGTCAAACTGAGTTGTTTCGATTGGGGATTAAGAGTATATAGATGCACAAGTAAATGAGACTTCTAGAGTCTTGGCTTTTATCTCTAGTGTTACTCTGCCGCTAGGAGGCCTAGACAGTACCCCGACAGATTCACTTCACGAACAAAGGCATTGCTCTACTACCAGTGAGCCTAGAAAGTAACCCAGTGGAGTTTCTTTCTCCACCTCTCTGTGCAGGAATCCTTTATCTTCTTTCCCTCTTTATTTCATTTTTCATTTTTTTTCATTTTTACTTGTTCAAATAACTATGCATAGGCACTTATTTATTTCATGTGGTAGAAGAGGGATCTTGACTTATTGAGAGAAGGCGAGGTTGTCCCTTCATAAAAGGATATTTATATATACCTTTTACATACTTGTTAATATTTTCCACCCATCCTTACTCTTCTCGACTTAGATGACAAGGATTAACCGCAAGTAGAAGACAGATTAGAGTAGGCGGTAATATTTAAAGTGAAAGCATCATGAGTTCACTATGCATCTCTTTGAAATGATGTATTTTCAATTAGAGTATCATCAAGTACAATAAATGCAAGATTCACACAAGGAGAGGGAATAAGTAGATAATGAAGCGTTGACAGTAGCACTTCCTCTTGGATTTCGTCGAGCTTGTCTAAAAAGCCAAACATGATCTCATGCAGAAACTAGCCTATAACTGAAAAGAAAACAAATGAAAGGAAAGAAGTGGAGTAAAAGAAAAAAAATGAAAGGAAACAACAAAGAAAAGAAAAACTAATACTGCTCCTAACCTAAACAGAGCATAGTCCAAACTTATGTGAAATGATACTTCCAATGTAGCCACCGATGCAATGGCTAGCCTATGTGGGCGAGGAAATGCATGTCAAGAAATACATACAACAAAATCTGTAAACAAGAAAGATAAGACCATGCAAACTAAAATGTTCAAAGATTGAATATACATGCCAAAAATTAATAGCAAAAAGTTCATGAAACACATTATGCATTATAAGATGGTGTCTTGACACACTGCAAGTTGCATACATACAAGCATAAAATGTTATGAAACCAGCTCACAAAAAGATAGAAAAGATAGATCAATGCCTTAGAATTCAGCCTCTTTGAGGGGGAAACCTCCTTTACATTACATAAATGAACAATTCTTGGATGATACAAATGAAAATACCTCCTTTCTATATATAGGAGTCTAAGGGGTCATAATATAATCAAAGCCGACATAACAATAATAATGTAAGGGCACAATAATAACAATAATAGTGGGCTTCTATGGGGCACAATAGTAACAATATGGGCACTACATGGTACATCAATATAATAAGGGGGTTGTACTAATAACAATAAAGGGGTTACACTAGTAGTAATAGGGTCCAAACATGCCCCTCTCCTTCAAAAAGTGTTGTCCTCAATGCTTGAGTAGTTTCTTGATGCTTTTGTATAAAATTCTTGTCCACCCATGTGGAATCTTCAGCGGTAAGTCTTCACTTGATGAGATACTCTGAAATTCATCAATTTCGTAAGCGGTCGGGTTCCTGTTTCTGTGACTGCTCAAAGTTCCAAACATGATTTCCTTCCTCTCAAGTTTTGGCAATATTGTTTGAATAGGGATCTTCTGCAACTTTTGAATGAGTGGCCATACTTCTTCGTCCTTCTTCCAGTCATCCCTTTCTTCGTTTATCTAATCTACATGGATAATAGAAATAACACAAAACAATGCTTCCACATCCTCATCCTTTCTTGGGAGTGCATCTGCAACAAAATTTTGCTTCCCTTTTCTGTACATGATGTCAAAGTCATTACCCAACATATTTGTGACCCATTCTTTTTGTTCTTCTAAAGATAATAGTTATTCTAAAAAGTATTTAAGACTATCATGATCCATTTTTACCTTGAAGTGTCTTCCCATTCGGTAACGACGCCATTTCTTAAGTGCATATAGTATTGCCAACATTTCCTTCTCATAAATAGCTTGCTTGAGATGTAGTAGTAAAAATACCCAATCACCTACATCAAAAAATTTTTCACTATGATGTTGATCTACCTGTTGTTTCATTCGATTTTGAACCAAAGTGGTGTTATCCTTTAAAAGTTGGAGAACTTGTTGTTGATGCTCGATGTGATCTTTCACTGCTTGAACCTTTTTCTTCTTGATATGTACTTCTATCTTTAGAGTTTGAGGAGTGGTAATTTCTTCCAATCCTTTACAAGATATGGTCGGATTCATTTCTTGATGCTCGATGTGATCTTTCACTTCTTGAACATTTTTCTTCTCGATATGCCCTTCTATCTTGATAGTTTGAGGAGTGGTAATTCCAACCAATGAATTACAAGATATGGTTGGATTCATTTCATCTTTATCGATGTGATCTTTCACTTCTTGCACCTTTTTCTTCTTGATATGTCCTTCTACCTTGAGAGTTTGAGCAGTGGTAATTCTTGCCAATGCTTTACAAGATATGGTTTGATTCATTTCTTCTTTCTCTGGGGTTGGGTCCTGGCATATATCCTCTTCGTTTGATGTTTCTTGATCCTTTTCTTCCTCCTCATCATAATCTATGTAAAATAATTTCTTCTCAGCACACTTATGACCTTTAGTGCATTTGCTATCACAATTGTAACAAAGCCCTTTTTCTCTTTTTGCTTCTAATTTTTGTGGTGTAACCCTTGTAGGTTGTGGAAGGCTAGGAGAAACAACACTTCCATCTTTATGGTTGTGAGGGCTAGACTTCCTTGTTGCCATAATTTTACTTTCGACTATGTAACAAAGCCCTTTTATTCTTTCCAATTGTTGTGGTGTTGCTCTAAATAAGGTGTTGCTCTTTGTATCCTCATCATATGCTATGATTTCCTCCATGAAAATTGACCACGTAACAAGTTTTTTACGCGAACAAAGCCCTTCATACCATAAAAATTGATCCGGTTCTAAATATGAAGATGCAATACATACCTTTTGTAACAGTGGTACACCATGTAGATCAAAATATTGCTCCATCTGAAGTATCCAATTTATTGGATCCTTTCCATCAAACTTCCTCATCTTGCTTTTTCTTGATTTTGGGAGCTCAATCTTGAAATGACTGTAACTTTGTACTTTCGGATCTTTAAGTTTTGAAATTGCAATATACAGTAGCCCTCTGTGTTATCTTTCCAATGCCACTAGTCTGATCCAAATTGGATTCTCCAAGGAAGACTTATGCCAAATCTCCCACAGTGACCTGATTATAGACTAGTTCAGTAGCTCAAACTTGTATGACATGCCACGTGTCCCTGTTTCGACCTTTGTCTTTGAAAAATATATACAAGAAATTAAAGTCCATCCTCTTTCTATATCTTCTTACGAAACTTCAATCTGATGCTCAGAGAGAAAGTTATGGCCATTTTCCCCAGGTCACCTATTTGGATTGTAATTCAGGAGTCTGCAAAAAGACCAACTTCCTCAGATCATATCTCTGCAAATATAGTGCGAAAAGCTCTAAAATTTGGATCTGAGGTTCAGTGTGATTTCGAATCAAATGGGTTTTATTTTCACTTCTGAAACATCACAAAAAAAAAGTTACAGTGAAAATTCCACGATGACCTATTTGGAGCAACAAAACCCTAGAATCCAAAGCTCTGATACCAAATGTTATGAAACCAGCTCACAAAAAGATAGAAAAGATAGATCAATGCCTTAGAATTTAGCTTATTCGAGGGGGCAACCTCCTTCACATTACATAAATGAACAATTATTGGATGATACAAATGAAAAGACCTCCTTTCTATATATAGGAGTATAAGGGGTCATAATATAATCAGAGCCGACATAACAATAATAATGTAAGGGCACAATAATAACAACAGTGGGCTTCTATGGGGCACAATAGTAACAATATGGGCACTACATGGGTACATCAATATAATAAGGGGGTTTTACTAATAATAATAAGGGGTTACACTAGTAGTATAGGTTCCTAAAATAAAATTTCGAATTGCAAAGTCGAGCAAAAATGAAGAAAGACGAAATTTTTTGTTTTGCAACAATGCTCACCATGTACAACTCCTCCAATGAGTGAGTGATAGGATCGTGTAATACAGGTGGAGCATATGACAGTTGCAAGATAGACTAATTTTCAATATGTATGATACAGTGATGAGGACCCTCAAAAGATTCAACACCATGCTGATCGGAAGAGGAACTGATCTCAAGACTACAAGAACCTAACATAACCATCATCTTGGGAAGAAGTGCCTTGACAACATGGGGAAGTTCTAACTCATCATAAGGCATATTGTCATAGATCAACTGTTGGGAAAGATTAATAGTGGAAAAATCATAATCATGACCAAATGAATCAATGAAGAGTTCATGACAACCACGTTAAAAAATTTCAAGATCATAGATGGAGGCATCTTCATGATCTGATCAATTTCAAAGATGGGAAGATAAAAAACAATAAATTTCACCCTCTAATTTTTCATAATTATGAGATTAAAGGTTAAGAATATCAAGAGTAGAATATTCATCCTCTCCACATCTGGATGCAAAACTAACATCCCACATGTTCTGTGAATGATCGGAAGTAGTAACATCATCAAGATCATAAATTTTGAGAAGATTCAACATAAATGAGAGAATCATGGGAAATGTTAGAATGATGAAGGAGAGGTTTGGAAGGAAGAGAATCATCCTTCGTCTCATATTCTTGTTCAACTATGGGATCCCCCACATGATCACGTGAATGATATCACAAGGTTGTTTCTCAACACCAACTCCATCCAACACTTGATCCTTGTGAACATCACAAGAGATATTTGAAACATGTGAACATGACACATCACAATCTATAGGATCAGAAGTAGAAAAGGATGGAGGACAAGGAAATAACATTTCATGACAATCATTAGATTAAATCCAAACCTTCACTGAAATTCTGAGTATGTGAGGTGCCAAAAGATGGTGGTAGACCAACATATGAATTTTCAACTTCTCCTACCTCATCTTGTTGAACTAGAGTTTTTTGATGAGAGGAGGATGGATGGTCACTTGGAACAACAACCTTATCCATTAAAGATTTAGAAGCTATAACACTGATGTATGTTGGGAGTGACACAAAAGGTTCTAACTCGTGCGGATTTTCTGAAATGTGAACAAGATATTGAAATCTTCCTGTCAAGAACTCCCAATCATATTCATATTTTAGATATTCAAAACACAAATTCATAAAACGAATGTGAAAATTATGTAATGATTCATCAAGTAATTTTCACAATTCTAAAATTTTCTTGCCGAGACATTTACGATTGAACATGGCAAAAACACACAACAGTTTTGTGACAAGATGCTCAAAAGAGTGTATGGAGGAATCGGTCAATGTGTGGCACCACTTCCTTATGTGCTATTTGAACATGAGAATGAACAACTGTAGAGTCTCCGAAATATCTTAAAAATATCATCCACTTTCACCTTTATCACCACCATTTCACTTACATGTTGCAACTCCATAGCCATATAATATTTCATTAGCCTCAATTTTCATTATTACATGGGGTTACCTTTGTGTTTTCCAAAACCTAATGATTTCTAGTATTTTAAGTGAATTTATGGTTAAAACTTTGAAAAATGACATATACTTGCTAATACTTAAAAGTGGTTTGATTTTCATGACATGTGTAGGTCATTTGGAATCTTCCAAGGAACCCTTATGTGGCCTCCAACGCTCAAATTCGAATTCCCTTCAAGATATGGAAGAATATTTGGATAAAGTTCAAACAGGATATGTGTCTCATCATTACCTATTTGAGTTTTAACTCTATGAGATTTTCTAGGGATCTAGGAAGAGAACAATGGACCTCCATTAATGATGTAGCTTCGTATGTTCTTGTATAAATAGGAGAGTCTTCTCCTTTAAAAGGCATGTGTAAAGTTGGAGATACTCAGGTGGAAAGTTAAGATTACTTATGTTTTGAATGGATTTAGATTTAGCACCATTCTCATGAGTGATGATCACCTTGATTGGTAATGCTTGCATTGGGAGCCTCTCAACTTTCCATCTCTCATACTTTTGGATTGGCAACCTACAATGTGTGAGATTTATCATTTTTCATAGATTAATATTTATTTCTTAAGATTTATTTCTTTCATATATTTTCATGTGTGAGAGGTTAAGAGTGATTGTTCTTATTTGCTTTCATATCTAGAGTTTAAGAGTGATTATTTTTATTTGCTTTCATATCTTTTCCTATGTGAGAGGCTAAGAATGATTGTTTTTGCTTTCATTTTATATCATGTGGTTATGATTATCCATTTCATAGGATCCTAATTTGATAATGGGACAGGATCCCTTAGAGAAGATTTCATTTCTGAAAGAGTGGTGTGCTTTTCAATTCCTGCAAGTGTGAAAGATTAAGATTTCTTTTCCACTTGTACTATATTTTCTGTTGAATTGATTAGTGAATTAGAATATGTGAATTTGGTTTGTCGTTATTTGGTTTCATAGTTAGATTGATCTAAATTGAAAGTTAATTTCTAGCATATGCAGTGCACGCACGCTTCACAATTTTTACGAAACCCCTGGGTTGGCAATTAAATGATAGGTAATTAATTTGCCTCAACATTTTGGCATCATTGTCGGGGAAGTGTGCATAGGAACTAGCTTTCAGTTTCGAATTCCTTTTTTAGTTTTTTTTCTATATGCATGATTAAAGCATGTAGATGCATGAATCATTTAGCTGCATCTCATTTTTATAAAAAAAAAAGATATAAAAAATTTCGATACTAACCATTTATGGATGGATGATCTAGAATGCAGATCAACCATTCTTTGGAGAATAAAGATTACATTGAGGAATGGTATCGAAACGTGATTGCACCACGACATTCACTTGTTCTTCAAGATATATTTGTGGAAAATCTAAAGCTTAAAACAATTTCTCATGTCATCATACACAATCAACTACATTTTTCAAGTTTGGATATGAACATTCTAGAAAGTCTAACCCATAAATGGCTCCATTGGAAAGATTCATATACTTAAAAAATAAAAAATAAAATTCTTTCAAGTAAATAAATTAGGAAAACTAAAATCAAGCTTGATTGCATTTTTTTTCTTAATCTCATTCTTTTTAGAATTTTAAATTTTTAGATTATATTTATTTTCTTGCATTTTAATAATTTGAAACACATATATATAATAATAATAAATAAAATCAATGAAGTGTTTCTTTTTAAATTTATATATGTATATATTTAAAAAAAAATAAAAACACAATTTTTTTTTAGATTTCTTTATTTAAATAAAATTTGAAATTAAAAAAATAATATATATATATATATATATATATATATATAATATATATATATATATATATATATATATATATATATATATGTTTACCATTATTAACAGTGGTATTCGCATGACAAACTCTGGTGAACAACCTTGCAAGATCTAGCATGGCAGAGTTTATGGAAGTTCTTGCAACTGGTGCTGAGCATGATTGGTCAATTTTGTGTGCATTTCTACTCAACGTATTTGGTTGTCGAGAAGGCGGTTGTCACCAACAAACACAATAGGATAAGCACTCATACGAATTGTTAGACATCAACTTCAAAACAGGCCTGCAAATACAACATTTAATATAAAAACCCTACAAAATATTCATTCAAACTCTAAGCTCACTAGATCATTTGGGGTATAATAAGAAAAAGGTGCAAATCATGCCACATACCATGGAGCCTTCCCATACAATCAACCCAATTGCATTGTGCTACAAAGGATAATGATGATGGATTGTTGAGGTCAAAATTAAATCATATTATTCTTGTTATAGAAGCGAAAGATGGGGCCACGATTCTCTACAATAATCAGTCCAATGGAGGAGATTGCATGGTATCAAGAAATCATGGCAATATTTGATTTCTAAATTACTGTGAAAAGACTCTCGCTCATCCTCATCCATGCTAGGTGGTGGACATGAAAAATCCAACAAGTAGTTTTGTTTACATGAACATTTTCCAGAAATGTGTAGAAATTTTCGACATGTCATTTAAAAACGCGTTTTATGGCCAAATGAAAATGAATTTCAAAAAAATAAAACGTGGTTTTTTCTCCAAACGGGGTTAGTTATGTTTCGTAGGAGTGATTTTCTCAAATTCGTATCATTTGAGAGATTTTCAGGATTCTCTGGAGCCTTATTTCCGAGATTGCATGAGAAAAATAGATTTAGAATTTAATGCAGAGACAGTTGCGGCCATGACAGAAGGAGAAGATCCAGTTTTCCTTATCTATAGGATGTAGATCTGCCATGGAGATCATACGATGCCTGTTAGGTGGAGAGTCTCGACATAACATCTTAACAAACCTGTGTGCTGGAAGAGATCGAATAAAATCCTTGATCGCCAAATTAGAGAACGAAGTGTAAATTTGCATAATAAGGTTTCATTAATCGTGAAGAAAAAAGAGTACAGAAAGAAGTGAAGGTTCTAGCAAAGTGGAATGACATGATGTCGGCAAAGAATTTGGCAAAATAAATTGTGAGATCGAAGTGATCTGTTCATCGCCTTTATGAGAACAGGGCAGAGTTGAATTCAATATCTATGCATCTTGGAGAAAATGTTGCAACTGCTCGGGCTGTTGGACACTTGTCAAAAGGTACTGAGGTAATGAAACTCGTGAATGGGCTCCTGAAGGCTCCAAACGTAATTGCCACAATGCAATAATTCACCACAAAGATGATCACGGTAAGAGTCATTGAGGAGGTGGTGAATGATTCCCTCAATTCTGTACTTGACTCTGAGGATATTGAAGAAGACGCTGAAGAGGAAGTTGACAAAGTATTAACTGAAATTGTTGAGGAGACAATGGCACAGTTACCTACAGTTGTAAGAAGAGATAATATTAAGCAACATGCTCACAAGGAAAAACATGTTGCACTCCCATTCTTCATGACGATAATATTTCAGAACATTTCGTATCTTGCTCCTGACCAGTACACAAAAAACGTTTTTTTTTTTACATGGAAAATTTCATTTTTATTAGGTTGTTTTTTTGCTTGTTATATGTTTTTATTATGTAGTGTTTTTTAAAAATAAACTTTTAGATGTGTTTTTGTTTGTAACATTTATGGATAATGATTTGTTACTTTTGTTATGTTGTTAGTTTTAGCAGTATATGTTTTAGTGTGTTTGTTTTTTTTTTTTTTTATGTTTTAATATTTTATGTATGTAATGTTAGGTCATTGTTTATAGGTTTGTACATATGTTTTTTTTATGTTATGTTTGTGTGTGTGGTGTGTGTGTGTGTATATATTATATATATATATATATATATATATATATATATATATATATATGTTTGTATAATGCCTTGTTTTTATTTTTTATTTATATTTGTTTTTTTTTGAAGAAGTGTTTTTTATAATGTTTTGTACTTTTGTTTTATATATGTTATGTTTGTGATAGTATGTTTAATGTTTTGTTTTTATATTTCACTGTTTAATTTTTTAAATACTTCATTAGTTTTATTTTTTTTATTTTTTTTTATTAAAAAAAATGCCATGAAAAAAATTGTCATAAATTTTTTTGATGTGAAAATTTATTTAATGACTAGAGAAAATTGAGAGAAGGTTGTTGTGGTGATTCACTCAAACACACCTATCAAAGCAAGAAACAAAGGAAAGAATCATAAAACATGAGACAAGAACAACAAACAAGGCTATGGCATCAACAACTAGAAATTTATCTGCCATTGTTCAACCAAAGAAGGTTTATAGGATTTTAGCTACAGAGACTGCACAATTCTGCGGCTAAACAACAATTCTGTAGCTGAAAAACAATTCTACAGCTTTGTATTTAACTCAATGATTTATTTTTCAATAATGGATTCTAATCAGAAAATCATGCTCAAAAATTTATTATTGGTTTTATCTAATGCTATGTTTTCAAGCATGATGCATGAAAGAAGAAGAACTATGAAGGCGCTAAATCTGCAGTTGACCAACAATTCTGTAGCTGAAAAACAATTCTGCAGCTTTGTATTTAACTCAATGATCTATTTTTCAACAATGGATTCTAATCAGAAAATCATGCTCAAAAATTTATTATTGGTTTTATCTAATGTTAGGTTTTCAAACATGATGCATGAAAGAAGAAGAACTATGAAGGCACTAAATTTGCAAGATAGTGTGATGAATTTTTATCAAAGATGGTTTTGTAGGAATCATTATGCACTCCCAAATAATATTTCTTTATCTATATGAAATGCTTAGATTCAAACATGAATGGAGGAAATTGTTTATGTGTGCATATCGCCATTTTTCAGAAATCGGATTTATTATCGCAATTGTGAAATTGGACTAACCATTTGAAATGAAAACACGTCATGAACTTGTCAATTATGCAGATTGTTTGTATTTATCTAGAGAAATTGATCACTTCTCTTTGAACACACTTATGTTTGTTGCAATGTTAGTGCCATGTTTGTTTTCAAGTTCGAGGACAATCTGATAATTGAAGGAAGCCAATTATGCATGATTGGTTTTCTATGACCAATTTCAAGAAACATGAACCAATTGAATCCATTTCTATCATCCATAAATGTCATCATTTTTCCTCTCCAAACTCACAAGCTATTCAATCATTTTCGCTATGCATTGTCATCACCATTTTCCTTTCAAAGAGTCACATGTTTCCTTCACATTTTCCATTTACATTTTCCATTCACATTTTCCATTCATAGAGACATTTAGCTCGCTTACATGCTGATTTGTCCTTTTGCTTTCATTCACTTGTTTACCCTTTTGTCATTATCCTTTCCATTAAATAAATCTTGCTTGATGCAATTTTTTCATTCATAGTCCTTCAAAATTATTGTTTTATGCTCGCATTATATGATGGAGGATTCATTAAGGCCTCCCTTCTAACAAGTCTTGGCCTATCAACATCAATACATTATCTAGGTTTAGGGTTAGATATTTTATTAGTACCTTGAGGCTTGTATGCATCAATGACAAGTTCTCTCGCCAACAATCATGGGAATACATCAATCTCCCTTGATCTTTGGATCTTGAAAGTGGCTCGACATTAGCTCATCTATTCGCACTTTGCAAGATGTACTTAGGTACCTTGGCACTCATTAACATTAATGGCTAGTTTGCCTCACATTAGTTAACGACACTCATCAATGGCCAGTAATCCAATGACTTCTCTTAATGCTCGGCAACAACACATTTATTCACATGACTAGAATTGTACCATCAAGTTTTGTAGCAGGTGAAGACTATATGATTTCAGCATTTTGTAATAGATATAGCAGATTTAGTAGCAAAAATAAAGAATGCACTTTCACCACCTCATCCACAATTTATGCAACCAAGAAGTAGATGAAATTCTACATTCTATTCAATGATCCAGCAGTAGCTACAATTTCTCTACATATGCAGAGTTTTTCCACTTCCGAGGTAAGTAAAGGTATGTTCTTTTCTAGCTTTTAATCATAGAATTCCTTGAATACTGAAATTAAAATTTTTGGAAAGTACTTCACCATATTTCCTTTCTCATTTGAAAAAAAAAACCATAAACACCTTTAGTTGGGGGTGGGAAGGGACATCCATTTATGATCACTCTTCATAATCACTTCATTCCATTTCACTTCGTTTCATCCTAATATACTTGTCCTAATCATTATGACTGCATTATGGTTCAAAAGTTATGTGATTTGCAAATGAAGAATAAATGATGAGCATATTATATGGTTGATTCAAAGATGCATTCTTAAATATGTTCAATGAATCTTGTTGCAACAAAATGAAACAAGGTATTGAAACAAAAGAACCAATGCCAATTAATATTTGGTTGTCACACAAGAACCAACCAAACATGTTGCAATTCAATTTACGACAAGTAATACTTTGCAAAAAGAAATGAAATTGTCAAATGCAAAGCTTAAGGACAATTGAAATAAGCCAAGCTCATTCAAAAGCAAAACATGATTAAGTAATGCAATATATTGCATGAGGACATGCAATAACGTCAGTTGGGAGGTATGTAGAGTCTCCAAAATGTATTCAAAATATCATCCACTTTCACCTTTATCACCACCATTTCACTCACATGTCGCAACTCCATAGCCATATAATCTTTTATTCGCCTCCATTTTCATTATTACATGGGGTTACCTTTGTGTTTACCAAAAGCTAATGATTTCTAGTATTTTAAATGAATTTATGGTTAAAACTTAGAAAAATGGCACATACTTGATAATACTTAAAAGTGTTTTGAGTTTCATGACATGTGTAGGTCATTTGAAAGCTTCCAAGGCACCCTTACGTGGCCTCCAATGCTCAAATTCGAATTCCCTTCAAGATATGGAAGAAGATTTGGATAAAGGTGAAAGAGGATATGTGTCTCATCATTACCTATTTGATTTGTAACTCTATGATATTTTCTAGGGATTTAGGGAGAGAATAATGGACGTCCATTAATGAGGTAGCATCTTATGTTATTGTATAAATAGGAGAGCCTTCTCCTTTCAAAGGCACATGTAAAGATGAAGATACTCAGGTGAAAAGTTAACATTACTTATGTTTTGAATGGAATTTAAATTTAGCACCATGCTCATGAATGATGTTGACCTTGATTGATAATGCTTGCATTGGGAGCCTCTCAAATTTCCATCTCTCATACTTTTGAATTGGCCACCTACAATGTGTGAGATTTATCCTTTTTCATAGATTAAGATTTATTTCTTTCATATATTTTCCTCTTTGAGAGGTTAAGAGTGATTGTTTTTATTTTCTTTCATATCTAGAGGTTAAAAGAGATTGTTTTTATTTGGTTTCATATCTAGAGGTTAAGAGCGATTGTTTTTATTTGCTTTCATATCTAGAGGTTTTATTTCATATCTTTTCTTGTGTGAGAGGTTAAGAATGATTGATTTTTATTTCATATTATGTCATGTGGTTTTGATTATTCATTTCATAGGATATTGATTTCATAATGCACACATGATCCCTTAGATAAGATTTCATTTCTGAAAGAGTGGTGTTCTTTTCAATTCCTGCAAGTGTGAAAGATTAAGAGCTGAATTATGCGTGCTATACTATAATTTCTTTTGAATTGATTGTTGAATTAGAATAGGCGAATTTGGTTTGTCATTATTTTGTTTCGTAGTTAGATTGATCTAAATTGAAATTTAATTTCTAGCATATACAATGCATGCATGCTTCGCAAGTTTTACGAAACCCCCGGGTTGACGATTCAATGATAGGTAATTAATTTGTCTCAAAAACAACCTACAAGCAACATCCTTATAGTAGATGTTGTGCTTTATGCAGAATTCAAGAAAGTGAATAATATGATCAAGCAAGGTTATCTCACCCTCGCCATCGAATTTAAGGGTCGAAAAGTCATCTACAGTGCTTTTCAGAACTTGTATACTTAGACATATCGAAAAACATGTCGAGATTATGATTGTGGAAGAAGTCATTAAATGAGTCCATAAATTCAAAACAAACTTCAAGGGCTCAACTTGTCATCTGGCCCTCGTTCCAGTGCTAGAAATGTTGATAGTGATGGACCCACCAACATTCACGGGATCTCCTCGATATGAATTCCCAACTAGACCTCACACCATTTGGAGTAGGAGTCCCAGAGGTGGGTGGTAATGTTATTCCTTGATTACGAAAATGCGCAGAGGGAAGTATGATAACTTTGGGTGAGAGAAAGTGTGTGGCCCTACAGAGATTCAAGTGAGATGCATGAAGGTTCTAACACATGAAGGGAAAAAGAGGTATTCCCCTTGGAAGCCTTTAATAGTATGCAATGTGAAAGGAACACACGAGTATAATGACATCACAAGATAAGATGATGAATATTCCACAAGTTAAAGTGATTAATTAATACAATAACATGCACTCAATAAGATTCAAAAAATGCAAACGGAATAATTCATAAGCATAAGCATAATTTAAATAACATACATTGCAAATAAAACAATAATAGTCCTAATATATTCACAACATATGCATGAAAGCATGTTGGCTCTGATTTTATTATTATAAGTGAAAGCTCCATTCATACATACACCATTGATGACCACTAGCCCCAATAGTGGAACATTACAATTAAGAACACATGCTCCTCCAAAGAATTATACTCTCTCTATGCTATCGAGAAGCCAAGTCTCTTCACAATACTCCCAAATTATTTATAACCCTAAGCCTATCCAAAATATTAGATCCCAAAAGGCATTTACATGAGTTATGATGTTCTATTTATAACAAGAGGGGGTGACTCTTCAACTTCTTTACAAAAATGATTCATTACATTACATGATGACTCTTCATATTCCAATATTGACACTTGGAAATTCACTTACAATATAATTACCAATAATATTACAATTTCCACTCATACCCATATAGGAAAAAATAGGGTAGAAACAACTTGACAAACTAACAAGACAAAATGCTATGATGATGGAGTTTGGGAACACTCTAGCTCAGCAACTCCCACTTGATGCTTCTCGATCACATATCGATGCCAAGATTGGTAATGGTAATGTACGATGACATACCCAAATTGCATGACGGTGTCAGGATGGACACGGACTCTAGCCTCCATAGCATCCGAGTACAATTATTTGGAACCAATCTTAACTTCTTTCTCAAGTAGGAGCAACATGGTTTTAATCTGGACAAGGTCACCAATATAGTTCTCCATGTCTTCTTTGTTCAACTCTAAATCGTCCTTGGTGGCAACCTATCTTAGCTACTCCAATTACTCTTCAATCTCCTACCTGACTTGGTGTTTGCGTTTAGGTGCAGTGAGTGAGCTGACCAATGGGATCTTGGGGGTTCTCATCATGAAATCCAAATTGGTGTACAACCATACATATGAGGTTTGAATGTTTCAAATGAATGAGGTGACCAGCTTTTTGTTTTGAATAAACATTCAAACCCTTTCTTTCTCCAAATCTGCTTGTAGCTTCATCTTCTTTACCAAACTAAGCATTTCCCCTTTGTATCACATTGTCAATTCTTGCATGACGGCCATGGAAATTTCCACATTCCTAAGAGTCTTGACAAATTCCTTTCTCTGTTGTTATGAGTTATGCAGGTGGACAACTTCCTTATGTATGGTCATGAGCTCCTAATTGAGGTCCCACATGGTCTCTTAAAGTGTTGATACCTCAGCAAGTATCACTTCCCTCATTTCCCCCAAGTAGACCTATGTGGGAGATGCATTTTGTGCTGCTCTATGGATTTGTTCTATCTCTTGTTGAGCAACCTGTACATTTTGTATCGATTGCATACTCTCAATCATCAAATACTGAGTGTTTTATCTTGTCACACCTGCGAAGCCCAAGTTGGCTTCAGTAATGGCATTTTGATTCGTATTGGTGTTCGCCACTATCACCCTTTCTCTAATGGATGGAGTTGATGCATGAACATATGGAAAAAAAACTCCATGTTTGTACAATAATCACCTGAAGTTTTTTAAATAAAAAAATGTACACATCCATTACTGAGTCATCATCAAGATGAACTATGTCTAGTTCCTCTCTTGGCACTAACACTGCGGCTGGAGGTTGTGGAGACTGAATGGTGACCTATAGTGCACTCGAAATTAAGTCAACATATTTATCTTATGTTTCTTATTCCAACTCCATGTCCACGACTTCAAGAAAGTCATCAATCTACTGAGAAAGCTCCTGATCCTACATTGTTCTCTCTCCCCCTCAGCTCCTAGTTGGAATTATCCTTTCTCTTCAACTTGAATTGATGTTGTTTCTCTTGAAATTACACCTTGCATTTCTTCTTCTTCCTACTTCTACTTCTCCTCCTATTATTTCCTCCTTTGTTCCTGTTTTTCCCTCAGTTCTTGTTCTGCTTTCTGCACCCTTAGTTCTTCATCGTCCATGCTCTACATTTCTCTCTTCCTTCTCTCTTCTCTCTGTCTCCCCTCCTTCCTTTGCCAAAGTTGCTTGCATAAGGATTGAATCTACTTTCAATCTGCAAATTTCCTATCCCTTTGTTTTTTCAGCAACCTTTATCTTGCTCTGATCATGTATTGGATTTTGGCCTTATGTTGTTGTTATTGGACTTGCTACCATGTTAGTGTTGACTCCTTTTTTATAACCATATGAATTTTCACATATCTTTGAAAGTTAATTGGCAATTGCTTAACTACTTCCCCAGTACTGCTTTCAGTGGTCTCTCTTGAAGTATCTCCCTTTGGTGCCACAATAACGGTGAGAAGTCTTCACAAGTGTGGTAAATATGGGAAAAAAGGACACTTATGGTGAGCAACCATTACCTTGAGAAAAATTATTTTCAAGGCATTATCAAGCAACAAATCAATCATCTGATGGGAAGGATTGTGTATTTGTTATTGGAAAGAGGGATTGGTTGCCAATGGGAACTGTGCACTGCGCAGTCCTAGTAGCCAGGGATGGATCTTGTGGCTTGATATTGTGCAATGCACAATCCCAACCTAGGCAGAGACTAGGAGAGACTGACATTGCACGGTATCAGTGGCTAAGGTGACATTCTAACCCCTAGAACTACGTTGTCCAAATTTGGAGAAAGTCGATAATATGCACTACATAGTTTGAGAGGCCAAGTATGTGGCTAGAGCCTTAGGATTGGGTAGTGCCAAGCTGGAAAAGGAAAAATCTGACCAAAGGAAGTACAAATCTACTCGGTCTAAGTGTAAAAAACAAGAACAAGTGAATTATGATGTGATCTTGAGTGAAAAATTGACTAAGTGTGAGTGAATCAATGTGGATCAAGTGCAAAAACTGATCAAATAAAAGGAAAATCAAGTATTTGAGGAGAGTTTCCACAACGGTGACCATAAGTGCAAAAATAGTAAAACAGATGGGACATTTGTGAAAATAAAGTGATAACTTGAAACAACACCTCTACAATCTAAGACAAGTTGCAATTCAAGAAACCATGAAGAAAAACAAGAAAAACAACACTCACACAAGCAAAATGGAAAAAAACAACAAAAAAGGTGGCAAAAGGTGATAAAAGAAAAACTCACTTGGAAAAGCGATGATGACCCCACCAAAGGTTCCTTAATCTCTTTGGAGATTCTAGAGTTCCAAGATAAAATTCTCAAATGAGCTCTAGAGGAATCGATTAACTAGATTTCAGCAAATGTGGTTTTATGACGTGCATGCCTGAGATCAAGGAAATAGGCGACACTTGGTGGAACATTCAAAAAATAACAATGGGCCATCTACGGGAAATTAATAATGGATCCATACTTCTTAGCGATGTTTTTCTCCCTTTATTTTTCTTTCACTTACAAGGGGGAACTTTCCACGCACACTATCGGGAAAGACTGCGTAGTTCTAGGGAAATGAGTAACTTGTGGACTAAGTGGCTTGTCCTCCATGATTGTGGATTTTATGATCGCCAAGCTAACTATGAGTCAGGATTGCACAATTCCTATCTTCAAGGTTTCTCGCCCTCAAGGATTGGACAATTTTTGGAGTCAAGCCCAAAACTATTGTGAGACCAAGTTGGAAGATCAACTTGTGACTTAGAAATATAAGATAAGTGTGAAAACAAGAAAACATAAGCACAAATGAAAAATATAAGTCTCATTCGAAGCATGAATACCTATATCAGTGAAAGATGAGCTCCTATGGATAAGAATGAAAGCTCAAACGAAGCATATGCAAAACTTTGGAGGGTTGTTGTAGTTGCTACAACAATACCCTAACACCTTGATTAACCTTTCGGCTACAATAAATTTTATGACCAAGGAAACTATGTTAAAGCTCAACCCCCAAGGTGCCTTGAGGAATACCACCATAATACTACATCTTCTAGATAGGTTCACAGTGTTCCCTAAAGGAGTTATTGAGGATCTAATGGTCTTTATCGACTCCTAGGAGTATCCCACAAATTTCTTGGTCCTCTAGCCAAATAATAAGACTTACCCTTGCAGATAGAGGATAAGGAAGAAGAATACCTTTATCATTCATCCCTCTACATAGTTTGTACACTAAAATCTACTACCATAAGTAAGTAGCTAGATCAAGATTACCTTATTGACCACTTCTTACACAATCAACCACATATTGCCATGCTAATTGATGAAATCGTGGAGGAATCCCTAGAGAAACATGAGAAAAATCCATGGACCAATATGTGATCTATCGATTAAGAAATAGACCATGCTAAGATTGTGGAAATCATCCCATCTAGGACTGTAAAAATAAACCCTTCCCTTTTAGTTGATCAAGAAGAGAAATTATGTACAATGTTGAGGCAACATCATGATTCCTCTACATGGGACTACAAGGAAATGAAATGGGTGCATCCCTCTATTTTTACTCATCCTATTTACATCAAGGAGGGATATAATCATGGGTGCCAACCCTGGAGGAGGATGAATCTTTCCACTAAGGGTATTGTAAAGGAAGAACTGGAAAAGCTACTGGATGTAGGGTTTATGTACCCCATTTCATGTAGTGAATTGGTGTCCCCTCTTGTAAGAGTACCCAAGAAAAATGGTAAGTGGATAACTTTTGTTGATTATAGAGAATTTAATAGGGCTACAAATAAGTATCATTTCCCACTAGCTTTCATTGATCAAGTCCTAGATGGCCCCGCAGGGAAGAAATTATTTTCCTTCTTAGATTGATTTAGTGGGTATAACCAGATTCAAATCAACCCTGAGGACCAAGATAATACCAAATTCACATGCCCATGGAGGACCTTTTCCGACAGGGTCCTTCCATTTGGCTTGTGTGATGCTACTACTGCATTCTCGAGGTGACTATTGAGTACCATTCCTTACCTTGTGCATGACACTACTGAGATATACATGCATGATTTCACCCCTTATGGGAGTGATGTTCCAGAAGCCCTTTCTAATCTATGTAAAGTATTGAGGAAATGTATTGAGATAAATTTTTCATTGAGTCCCAAGAAGTATGAATTTATGATGAAAGTGGGGACTGTACTAGGTCATTTCATATCTAAGGAAGGGATCTAGGTTCGCCCCAATAAAGTTTCCATCATTAGAAGGGTTCCCACCCCTAAAAAACAAAGGGATGCCAGAATCTTCCTTGGGTTGGATGGATATTACAAAATAATCATCAAGGAATTCAATAAGTTGGCCTCACCCTTATTTTTATTTTTGGTTAAGCCCTCATACTTTTGTTGGATGGACAAGTTCCAAGAGGCATTTGAAAAGATGAAAGAAAAATTTACCACTGCACCCATCCTTAGAGGCCCCAATTGGGAATTACCTTTCCACATCCACACATATGCATCAGATAAATTTGTGGGAGAAACATTAGGACAAGTGGAAGTTAAATTTCCTTATGAAATATACTCCATCAGTAAGAACCTTTATAAATATAAACTCAACTATACAGTCACTAAAAAGGAGCTCTTAGCTATGGTGCATTCTTTCACTATGTTTGGACACTATATCACTAGATATCAAGTCTTCATTCATACTGATCATGTAACCATTACATACTTAGTGAATAAACCTCATGTCAATGTTAGAATCATCAGATGTTTGTTATTATTATAGCAATTTTCTCTAGCTAGTGTTGACCATATAGGAAAAGAGAACGTGGTTGCATATTTTCTATTAATACTAACCTTTCTTGTAGGAAATGAGGAGATGGTAGATTATCAACTTCGAGATGAGCATTGGTTTTCTGATATAGTAAATTACTTGGTTGTTGGGAGGTTCCTTCATAATCTATAGTCCATGGAGAAGAGCCAAATTGCTAGGAAGAATGCCCCTTTCACCTGTATTGGTGGAAATATCTTCAAGTTGGGGCCAGATCATATTCTAAGGAGATGTGTGAGAGAGTAGAAGGTATTTGGAATCCTCTCAACATGCCATGATGAGCCTTGTGAGGGCCATTTTGATGCCAAAAGTACAACATTCAAATTTCTACAATCTCAATACTACTGGCGTACTCTACATCAAGATGAAAGTAGGTACACTACAAATTGTGATGAGCATCAAAGGATGGGAAAGAATACATCAAAGTATGAGATGCTCCTCTAACCTCAAGTGACCCTGAATCCATTTGAGAAGGGGTGAATGGATTTCATTGGGCCCACTGATCCCCCATCTGAGCAGAAGAGGTATACCATTATGTGCACCAATTACTTAACTAAGTGGGATGAAACAAAGGCAATAAAGGTAGCAACCAAGAAAAAAATGGTTGAATTTCAAAGGGAGAGCATATTTTACAAGTTTCTTTTTCTGAGGCAGTAGGTCAATGATCAATGACATAGTTCACCTTGCATTTTATTTAATACATCATGAAGCACCACCACATTAAGCTCAGGAAATACAGTATCTATCACCCTTAGGAAAATGGGCAAGTGGGAGTCACAAATAAAGCATTGGAGAACATTTTTACCAAGGTCATTAGCAACAACAAAAGGGATTGGGAAGATAGACTCATAGAGACCACGTGGGTCTAAAAATCCCACATGGAATACCACCACTCGATTTACTCCATTTAAATTGGTTTCTGGAAAGAAATCAATGTTGTCCATTGAGTTTGAATACAATACCTTGATAATAGCACCACAATTGGATTTAGACGTCACTGCAGCACAACACAAAATGCTTCTCCAACTCAATGGTTTGGATGAGTTCAGACTACAAGATCTTATTCAAAATGAAGTACCACAACTGCAAAGGAAGGTTTGGCATGAAAAACACATTAGGGAGAGAACCTTCCAAGAGGGCGACTGGGCCCTTTTTTATGATTCAAGGTTCAAGGATTTCAAAGGGAAATTGATGAGAAGGTGGTTGGGCCCCAATCTAGTGGAAAAATGTTATGAGAATTGGTCTGTCCAAATTAGAACAATCGACAAGGAAGATATTACATTGCTTGTCAATTGTTACTAGATGAAGTTATACAAGAAGCCTTTATCAAAAGAGGAGCTTACTAGTTTAATAAGTAAGGAGTTGAATGTAATTCGGGACCTCACAACCCTCAATTCGTTCAACCTATGATCAACAAAAGAAGGAAAAGAAGAAAAAAAGGCAAATAAACAAAAAAGAGAGAAAAATAGAGTTCCTAGGTGAAAACCTCCATGAGACAACTAAGGCCAACTCTAGGGTTGAAAGCCTCTCGGAGGCAGCCCAAGAGAAAAAATAAAAATAAAAAGATCTATAAGTGAAAACCTCGTTTGAGGCACCTCAGGTAGGATTGTAGAATGAAAACCTCTTTAGAGGCAGCATGCAGGTCTCAAAAAAAAATGAGAAAGTAACATAAAGGTAAAGGAGCCCTTACACTAGTTTTGCTAACAAATTTTTGCAGGGTTCCAACCACGGTCAAAGAACAACATCAAAGGGAAGAAGGGGGTCCATATTCCACTTTTTCACTTCCCAAGCTAAGTTGTTGAATGTCCCTCATCACTCCATCCCTCTCCCTATATTCCTCCATCATTAGGCATCCCATCTTACTAAATTCTACCTCAATCTTGCAACCGGTACATGATTGTCCTGAACTACTACAAGATTGACCAGAATTGCTATAGGATTGAGATCAACATAGGAAAAGGGGTTAGACCTCATTTTTTTCTTAGGGTAATGAAGGAATAGGTTCACCACATCTCCATAAGCTTCCATACATATCACTTAGCCATTTTTCAATCCAAAACTTCACTCTTGGTCATGAAAAACTCTATTTTTTCCACTTCTTCATGAGTTCTCACCACCATCAGAGTTTCCAATCATTTTGAATAGGCTCACCATGAATTAATGAAGACTATGATCATATTTCGCAAAGGAAATAGTCATTTTCGAAGGGTTGATGTGACTATAATAGGGAAAATTCAATCTTGTAGCAACTAGCATAAAACCTACAGAACCACAACGAAAAACACCTAACAACTCGAGAATGAAAATTTGGTCACCCAGAAGCATTGAGAGACCATTATTGAGATCCTATGAAGCTGCAACACTCTTGAGGAGTAGCTATAGGGGAACTGGTCACCTTCAACAACAGTAAATTGATCCCTGAAGAATCTGTATCATAATATTTTACTCAATCAAACACACATGAAAAAATATCAATAAAAAAACTATATGTTTTGTGCTGAAAAGGACCAGTACAAGAGATAACACCTCCATAGGCCAGTGGATCGATAATTGAAGCAGCATGCAAGCATCAACACTAGCTTGATGTCACTAGGTAGGATCGTATATGACACTCCTTGCCTCTTCCTTTAAGTGCATAATGGTTCAAAAATGCTTTAAAGGATGAGGAACAAATAATATAGGGTTTATGATATTGGGTTTATAATATTGTGTTTAATATTAGGATTTATAATAACCTTTTAATATTATTAATAATAATAATAATAATAAATAGTCAACCACATTAGTCATCGATTAGTAACCATGGTCAACCATGATCAACCATTATCAACCATGGTCAACTTGTATGGTCATAAAAGGTCAACCATTATGGTCATAATAATTGGTTTATAATATAGGGTTTAATATTAGGGTTAATAATATTGATTTACAATATTTGTTTTATGTTACGATTATAATATTGGGTTTAATATTAGGGATTATAAATATTATGGTTTATAATTATAGAGTTTAATATTAAGGTTTATAATATTCAATTTATAATATATGGTTTTTAATATTTAGATTTTGTATTATTGAGTTTAATATAAGGGTTTATATTATTATGTTTAATTACGGGGTTTGTAATATTACGGCTTATAATATTGGGTTTATAATATAGGGTTAATATTAGGATTTTCAATATTATGGTTTATAATATTGGGCTTGTTACTGGAATTAATATTAGGTTTTATAATATTGAGTTTAATATTATCATTTATAACATTGGGTTAATAGTATTAGGTTTAATATTAGGGTATATGTGTGTGTGTGTTTGTGTGTGTGTGTGTGTGTTTATTTATAGCCTTTGTATATATGGTTAATCATGGTCATCCAAGGTCGCCCATGGTGGACGATGATCAAACATGGTCAATCAAGATCAACCAATGTCATCCACGGTCAGCCAAAATTAACCATGGTCAATCATGGTCAACCAAGGTCAACCAAGATCAACCATGGTCAATTTAGGTGAAGAAAGATCAACATGATTAGCATGGTAAACCATGGTCAGCCCATAAGCATCCATTGTTAATTCAAGATCAACCATGGGCACCCATGATCAACCATGGTCAACCATGGCGAACCTAGTCAACCATAGTTAACGAGTTCATCCAATATCAATATGGATATAATGACCAACTAAGGTTCTGTTCTGCTTTGCAAACAACCCCCCATTTCATATTATTTTTATTCATAAAAACATTAAAATATGAAATGGGTCCCTTTAAAAATAAAATTGATATCAAAACTTTTACTTTATAAAAGTCCGATAATCAAAGGAGCCCTTTATGAATAACCCTTTAAAGCAATATCTATTTAAAAAATGAAATAAAGCAAATATTCGGTTATTGCGATAAAGCGATCGCAAGATCGCATGTCGCAATGACATGAAGGATGCAACAAATGGCTTACAGACTTTCCGCCGATGCGATATAGTGTTCGGCGATCGGCGATACCCAAATGCACCACTAAAGCACCCCATATCAAAGCCCCGATGCGATAAGATATCGGTGATCGGCAATCGGCACATCCCTTTTATTTTAAAATCATTGCGCATATGCCTTTCGCTGATGCGATATCGCAATCGGCGATCGGTGGGTCCCCTTGTTTCATACTTAATGCGCATATGCCTTTCGCCGATGTGATATCGCAATCGGCGATCGGCGATACTCAAGGCATTGTTAAAGCCAGTCATGTTATACCCCCCCCGATGCGATGCGATAAGGCACGGTTTTCGATAGAAAGCCGTTAAAGTGATTGGAAAGCCCGATTTAATGTTATTTAAGGCATAATCACTCCCGCTCGGCCGCCAATACGTCCATTGCATGCTTAAGAGATCTTTCGACCAAATATTGATATAATGGGCATTTATAAGGTGGCAGGCTCTATACGGTCACTTAATAGATTCATGTCCTAAGATCTGCCCATAGATCGTCTCCGCGCCTATTCTAAAAAGCAAAATATATCACTGCTTGTCTATTCATTTGCTATCAATTGTGAGTTTTTATCGCTATCTCTGTGTTACGCCAAATTGCCTCGCTGTGCAGAATACAGTCTTACACAAGAATTCGGGCATGATGGATAAGAAGTCAAAGAAAGTTGCAGGTGTTTCCAACCCACCAGCTGCAGGACAAGCCATAGTAAACAGAAAAAAGGGCCTAATATCCGACACAACATGCGCAGGCCTCGCCAGAGTAACTTGGCAAGGAACTCATGACTTGATTGAGGCCGAGAAACCAACGCAGACGGTAGAAGAAGCTACCGCAGATTCATTAAAAAAGTCAGAATGCACTCTCAAAGATTTGGCCGATTCTTTCCTCCATAGGATAGCAGCAAGGGAGAAAATTCTCCCATATACAGATGTTGTGCGATGGGCGA
>APFE030247535.1:102469-167646 GCA_000404065.3 Pinus taeda | reverse complement strand
TTTCCGAAATAACAACGTTTTAAGGCACTGGTCATTTGTGTGGTACATGCTCATCGTATGGTTAATGGCTATTGTTTATATTTCGTTTTGATTTTAGATCTCAGATTGACAATCTTAATTAACTCAAATAATCCTCCTAGAACTTTTCATCTTAGCTTTAGGTTTAACTTTCCATTTAGGGACCACCCCCCTTAGCTAGCCTAGGAGATAGCTAAAACGGAGAGAGTTGGGAACAGTGTGACAGCCCCTTCTCTGAGTTCCCTGCCACCAACCACACCTTGTGGGGTTGAAGGCTTTTCTCGCTAACTGTGTAGGTAGGTGCGGGCGGCAGGGTCAACACCCCCAACAAGATCTTCTTCAAGGCAGCTTCAAAACTTCAACCTTTTGCAACTTCGTTCTATAATTTCAACCCTGTAACTGCTCCTAAAAATTTTGGCCCTAAAATTTTAGTCTCTTGCAACTGCAGCTGCACAGAAACCCTAACTTCGCACATGCAGACAGAGAGAGAGATTATCCCAAGAAACTTTGATTCTTCCTTCTTATCCTTGTACTTCTAGGTCTTCTTCTCCATCACTATTGCAAATCGAACTAGAGATGAGTGAGTGAGTCAAATGAGGTCGAGCTCCTTGTATTTATAGCCTTCTTGAGGGGTCGAATAGCCCTCCCAATAGGCCGACTTGTCTTTGACTGGGGCTAACTTGGTCTTTGTTGAAGTTTCTAAGTCTAACAGTTAGAAACCCTCCATGTACTTTCTGATTTATTCCTTCCTACTTGTTCTGATTAATTAACAAGTTATTTACCATGTAAATACTGAAAATAAACACAAGTACATGCTCAACACATTATAGATCATCAACTGAAGGAAACAGAAACAAGCACACAAATGACACCGTTATTTTTGGACTAATGTCCCCGGAAAAACCCAATGCGGTAAAACCGGTGCAACTATCTGAGGGTTTGATTTATTAAGCAGTTTCAAAATACAATTTGGGTGCCAAATCTGACTCACCCAACAGAGAAAAATCTCGGCAGTAGTACCTCTCCTTCGGAGACAGATGCTCTGGCTGAAACCCCGGATAAACACTCTAGCAAATCCTCAGCTCCAATCTGCCCCACGAAAAACCCTAGCATCAGTGTCAAGGGATTGCATCAGCCTCTTCTGCCCTTTGCATCAGCTTTCCTGGCAATCCCAACTTTTGCCCTCTGTGATAACGTTCCCAGTTGTTCCAGCAGTTCCCACTTCTGCCCTCTGTGTCAGCTTTCCCAGCAGTTCCCGGCAGTTCTGGCTATTCCCGACAGTTTCGACTTCTGCCCTTTGCGTCAGCTTTCCCAACAGTTTCGACTGTTCCCAGCAATTCCTGCTTCTGCACTCTGCGTCGGTTTTCCTGACAGTTCTGGTTGTTCCCGACAGTTCCAACTTCTACCCTCTGTGTTAGCTGTTCCAACAATTCTGGCTTTTGCCCTCTATGTAAGCTTTCCCGGCTGCTGCGTTGATCCTCCCGGCACAATCTCTACCTCTCTACTTCTGTATTCACTACCCCTCAGCTGCAACTCTAGATCACTCTCAACTTTCTCAGCAAACCTAGCCCCAGAAAGTCGAAATCTTCATCTCTTGGTGTGTTCTCCAAGTGACCCTCAAGCCTCCACTTAAACTTTTCTCGTTGACAAATCAACAGTCGAGATTAAGTCCCTAATCAACGGCTAAAACTAGATCTAGCTTGATCCATGACTTTTGGACCATTCTAACACAATTTTATATTAATTCACATTAATATTTTAATTTCCCTAAGTTTAGACTTAGGGACTCCATTAAAAATATTAATTATTTTAATATCTCCCAAACTGTTTAGAATCTATCCAAACCCTTTCTGGGTATTGGAGATCTCATGTGCCTTAGCCTGTCCACCAAATTTCGTGGCTAGAGCACATCCAATGCAGCCCCAAATCAACACTTCCTCATAGCGAGGACTGTGCTCTAGCAATACTCCTTATTCAGTATTACTCTGATCATCCAACATCGGTCCCTGATGCTAGGCCTACTACCCATCATCTGTACTGTTGCTGCTCGTATTGCCACCCATGGCTTTGTCACTGCCACTGCTACATTTGTACGACAGCTCCCTCTGCATCTGTGTTGCTGACATGGCCCTGCCACTGCCATTTCTAAATTACCTTCGTTCTCAAGTGGTGATTACCTGGAAAAATGTAATAGTGAGATGGAGATCATGCAAAATCAACATGCTAAGGAAATTGAGGCCATGAAGATTAATCATGACACAGAAATTAGTTTTATGCAAAGCAAGTTATCAGGCTTAGAGGAAAATATAACGACCATGAAAGCTAATCATGACAGGGAAATTAATTCTATGCAAAACAAGTTATTAACTATGATAAAGAAATTACTATCATGACGTTCGATCATAATAATCAGTTGGTTGCCATGCAAGCAAATCATAAGGAAGAGATAAATTCTATGCAGTATTGCTTGATGACCATAAAGGAAAAGAACGATAAAGTAATAAAAGATATGGAAGAAAACCATATGAGATGATTAAAAATGAGAATGAGGACCCTTATATACCCTAGGCAGGAGTTCTTTCATGACTGGTAATGTCTCTAAGACATGCCTCTTCATTACTAACTAACTAACTATTATTTAATAATTATTATTTATTATTATTATATTTATATTTATTATTATTATATTCATATCTATTATTTTTATATGAATAATATTCATAACATTGCCCATCTCTTCAAAAAGCTTTGTCCTCAAAACTTACTGATGAAAGGTTGGATCTATTTTCTTGCTCGTCGTGGAACTGTCATTTTCGTTGTTATAAGACGATATGATCCTTGGAGCGATAAATAAAATTGTCGAATTGAAAATGGATTTGACCATCCTAGATTAATCCTCTGTGAAATCTTCCGATCACTAGAAAATTGCAATGAATTGTTATCATCGGATTGGATTCTGCAAACTTCAGTATTTTTGGGAACATAAATCTGTTGTTTTCGTTCTGAGTGATACTAGTGCGCAGATTGATTGGAAAGTCTTCTCTTGTGATTCGGATGTCGATAAGGAGTTCTTCTAGTTGGACTTTCCCTTATCATGTTAGTGGTAGTTCCTTGATTTTCTTTAGGCGGTGTTGTTGTTGAGTTGGCTATTGAATCATCACTTGAGATGTCCCTCGTTTGAACTGCAACTTCTGAATATGTCTTCACTTCAGTAGGTTTATCCTCTGCATGAGTTATGATTTTGACAGGATCAGTATTCGTTTCTTTATCTTCAAATTGGACTAAAATGATTGATGACTTCAATACTTCTTCTTGACGTTGTTCTGATTTGTCATTTAGTGACTTCTTGTCACTTTTAAGCTTCTTAATTTGCGTAAGTAGTGCTTGGTTATGATTCCTTCAACTTGAAAGTTTGCCATTTTCTGAATCGTCAACTTTGTCCTTAGTATTCCTCTATTTTTTATTTTTTCTAATAGCCTTTGATTCATAGTTTTTAAACGGAAATTTTCTTCTTCCTTCTTTGACAAATTCTTGTTGAATTTCTCCTTAGAACTTTCATTCCCTTGCTTTAATTTTTGCTTCTTAATCTTTGACTTTTTAATCTGTTCAAGTAATTTTTTAATATGGTCTCTTAAGGCACAAAATCTCTTCATTACTTTATGTTGATTTTTAATGAAAGCGATCTTCAAGATCTTTAGATTTCTTCTTTGATGCTTCGATTTTTGTTGAAATTTTATGATTTCTTCTTTTAATTGTTTTATTTGTGTCTGCTCATTATCATTATTCTCTTCGGTACTAAATAATCTTCCACACCTGGACATCTTAAATTGCATTTTTTTTTTAAATAAATATATCCAATTTCATCTAAAGTTTAAACCAGTGTTGATAATATCGGTATCGGGAAAATATCGGCGAGGGTCCAGAAAATATCTTATCGGCAATATCGGCGAAAATATCGGCAAAATATCGGCAAATATCGGCAAGCATAAAAAATAATTTTTTCAAATTTTTAAATATAGCCGATATTTTGCCGATATTTTCAAAATATCGCGATATTTTGCCGATATTTTCCGATATTTGCCGATATTTTCCGATATTTGCCGATATTTTCAAAACATAAAATATCGCGATATTTTCTCGGCGATATATCGTTTTTCCGAAAATATCGCGATATTTTCGAATATCGCCGATATATCGCCGATATTATCAACAGTGGTTTAAACAAAATAGACATTTAGTCCAAAATAGTGATTGTTGTGTGGCACTCATCATGACTACTTTATTATTTTCGAATTAGGCTCCATTTTTCTTGACTTGATAACTTTCTTTGGTTAAAAAAAAAAATATTATTAATAAAATATATATACTCAACAACTCTCTTCTTTGGTTTTTTTTATTTTTTTTACTTTCTTTTCTTTTTCTTTTTAACTTTATTTTGTTTTATTTTTTTTTCTATATATATTTATAATCTTTTATGTTTTCTTTTTGAAAAGTTACAACCCTAGTGAAACGTGGCTATTCACCTCTTTGGGGTATAATATAAAATATATGTCCACTTACATGTCTTTGACTCGGTTAATTTTCTCCACGTAAAAAAGTATAAATTACCATTCACATAAAGAGATTTTGTATTCTTTTTGTTCTTCTTTTACCTTGAAAATATCATGGGCAATTACCATGGATCGCTAAAACCACGAGCTTGCAAACCACTGAATGAAGAATCAATATAATTTATCTACTCTTCCTCCTCTTACATATACTTTTAAAGATATTTGGAAAGATTCCCTTATGACTTCATCACGCACTTTTTATCAATAATGTAGAAACTTTATATATATATATATATGAATGTACTCCTTCAAAATTTACATCGGACAATATTTTTTTTTACTAGAATAATTGAAATGTCAGTGACCAAAGGCTTTTCTTTTCTTTTTTTTCTTTGGGCCAAAGGCCTAAATGGTGATATGGAGTATCTCCAGTTAAACGCTTCAATTACACAACAACAAAGTTGACGGGAGGTTGATGGCCAAAGACCTGGTGATTAGACAACATGGCTTTAATACCAATGTAACGATCAAAAGTCGTATACATAGCGAAAATCTCTAAAATACTTCAAAGACATAAATGTCCATTATAAGACATGTAACTATATATTGATTATTGTTTATTGAATTGATGTAAGATATGAGATATGAAATGATTACAAATGAGAATGACAACTTGCTTATATACCCTAGGCAGATGCCCTTTCATGAATGGTCATGTCTCTAAGACATGCCCCTTCATTACTAACTAACTAACTATTAGTTAATTAGTTGTTATTTATTATTATTATATTTATATTTATTATTTTTATATGAATTATATTCATAACACTAGGGCTCCAAAAGCCTAAGCTTCTCCTTCAAACTCTCTCTAAGAGCTCTTTCTCCAAATAATTCAAAAAGCATGAATGAGGAGAGTCTCCTCATTTTCCTTCTTTTATGAGCTCAGGGTCATCATTTCACCTTCCTTTTTATTAAATCAACTTTTATAAAATCGCTTTATGATATTTCACTTTATAGAGTTAAAGTGACTTTTCACTTGCCTAAGGAACATCACCCTTTCTCCTTTTTAGACTTTATAATGTTTTGCTTAGGCAATTTAAGTCCCCTTTATTAAATATTTCTCCACTTTAGCCTATGGGAATCACTCTAGGCTAGCGGACTCCGTCATAAGCTTCCTTAGTGGTCAGGGAAATCACATGATGCACCCAAGTACAAACTCTCATAAGCAAATTAAAGGAGAACAACCTATAGGAATAAAACCTCCCCTTCAAAAGAGAGAATGTGGTAGTGCTAAGATAAGCATGGAAGCTAAACTATAGATCCCACTAAATGGAAAGAATAGATGTCTACTCCAATCAGGAAGTACCAAAAAAATTTGAAGATGAGAACCAAGAAACCTTAGTGAACAAGGTTGAATTTTGAAGTAGAAGATGTTGTAGATGCACAAGAAAGGAAAACACTGACAACTACCTTATAAATGCTTCAAATAAAATAGTTGTTGGTAAGAAACCAGAAGAACGGCTTCAAATAGAAGCAGCCACCATCAACCATCAAGCAAACAATGAGCCCTCCAGACACTGAAAGGTCCAAATAGTAAGTATGGAAAACTCATAGCTGCAACTTGGAGGAAAACAAATTACATAGCACAGATTCCCCCTTAATTTGTTCTGACTGCAAAAGTTGATCAAAACATTGTACAACAATAGTCCCAAATAATTCTGAACATTGTCATCATCAGCACTGATCAAACAAAAATTAATGAAATACTCTCAAGGCAGTTAACAACAAGATAGCAAAACAACACAGTCCAGTTGATCAGTTAACTAGACAACAAGGCAGCAACAACAAGCTTGATAATCATCAAACTTCCCCACTTTAAACACAACTAAGGGAGCAGCAGCAATCAACAACAAACAAGAGGAACGTTGTATGGTTGCACAATTGATGATACACCACAATATGAAGTCCACAAACACCTATTCAAATGATTCCATGACCATCCATCAATCCATCCACAATCAAGCCAGATAGTAAGAACTGGTCCATGATTCAGCCTTTCTCATCATTTTTACAATGATGTGAATGCATAGTTATCAGGTTTCTGATTCCTGGGTAATCTCCTCTCTTTTGTGTGAGGAGGTCGATGTGGCTCAAATTTGTCTTCTGCAGACTCAAATTCTGGTGTAGCAACACTGTCATCTGCAATCACATTATCAACCATTTCATTAATTTGCACAACACAGTCAACTGTGGACTAGTTTTCCGACAACCCAATCTGAACTCCACCTGCAACAAATGACACCTTTGCCAGATTCAACATGACGAGGGGTGGCCTATTAGAATAATTCTAATTTAGTTTAATGCTCATTCTTCTAGCTGTTACTATTTTCATTCTTTTAGCAGTTTCTTAGATGAAACTGATTCTTTACATAGAAACTTGATGTTTCTATCTTTGTAAATATCTCTGTATTATTATTGAGTATTGTTGCTCAATCAAACTAATCAATTCATTTGGAAATCCATATGCGTGTTTCGCACTGTTTTATGGTATCAGAGCCAGAAAAAGAGATTTCTTGAGAAGTTATTCTCTCTGCATTCTAAATCTCTTGAGTTCTTTCTGTCATTCCTTTCTAAGGTCGAGCCCTCTGTAAGCCAGATAGCCTTCACTGAGTCTTAGCTCCGGCTCTGCTCACTATGATAAAAGCTTACAGTCGTCTATCTCGATACAGAAGTGGATCCTTCGAAAGAACTTTTCAGCTGGTTTAAATTTTTTTTCTCGTGGCTGCAATCTGTGTAGTGCTGGGGATTTTTTTTAGTTGCCCGACTGTCAAATCGTTGCTGTCGTATTTGCCACCGTTACAAAATACATTGACTTCTATCATTGCAGCCTCTCGATCGATATTTTTTCCTGTATACGTATTTCATTTTGGCGTGCATCGGGTGGCAACGGAATTTTTTTTTATATACGCGAGTTATATTTATAAGCACGACGGTAAATTTCATTCGGCTCACGGGTTCTTTTGTGCTCTGGACAGCGTGTAAGAATCTAGAGAAACAGCAGGCGGTGCATTCATCCAGCTCACGGGTTCTTTTGTGCTCTGGACAGCGTGTAAGAATCTAGAGAAACAGCAGGCGGTGCACGATATTTCGAGCGCAGCCTTGCCTTCAATCTGCTGCTCAGAATTTTCAATGATATCAATAACCTTGGCATTCTTGCTTTTGAAATCACTGATCTTCGGCACGGCCACCGTCAACACGCCGTTATCCAAGCTGTGGAAGCCAACATAAAGTGGTTCCAGTTTTCCGTCGCCAGCGTCAGAGCACGGGTCACGCTTGTCGTGGATCGAACTAGCACCAGAGCACGGGTCACGGGTCACGCTTGTCGTGGGTCACCCGAGTAATAGCACTGATATTTATATTGAACCCTCCATCTGTTAAGCGCTAAGAAGTTTTTACGGTCACCTGCGTAACAACATCTTTTGGATATACGCACGGATTTATTTTTTTACAATAAAAGTCCACGGAGCCGCCACCAAAGGTCGTAAATACCAAGGTTAGTTTTGCCATTTACACTGTGGCATATTTTATATTACAGTTTCTTGGCTGAGTCATTCAGTTTCCAGCAGTAAATAAGAGAGCCACTTTCAGAAATTTGGGTATTTAAGACCGAGCCTCGTTTCCAGATTCTTATGGTGCGTAGTAGTATTTCTTTATAGTGCTGTGGAATTTTTTTTTGAAGAACGTACAATTGGACAACGATCAAAACAATGAGATATTAGTTTTATAGCCATTATTCAGCAGTGGTAGCACAAACTCAGAAATATTTTTTCTCAGTGATTACTTAAAATAAAACTGTGCTTCTCAAAGTTCGATTTGTTATATACCAGCATCTGTCAGATTCTGTCCAAATCAGTCGGATCTTCTTATTACTTCCTTGGGAAACAAACAGATGGCTTCACTAACCAATCTGATGCTAGAAGGTAGTCAACGCTCCAATGGCACAAACTATAACATCTGGAAACAGAGAATGTTAACCATTTTTGAATATAGGCGTCTTGACCAGCTCGTTCTCAAAAAGGAGCTCCGTCCTGGTACAGCTGGCACCGATCAAGACAAGTTTGATGATCGAAATCGAGAGGCAGTTATGCTTCTCAAGCTCTCTGTCGCTGATGATCAGTTACCACAGATTCCTTCTGGCAAGACAGCTGCTGAGATTTGGCAACAGTTGAAGGACCTTCACGAGACATCCGACAAAAGCAGAGCCTTCTTTCTCAAAAATCAGTTGTTCTCCATCATGATGGACGAACATATGTTTTTACAGGAACATCTCAACAAGATTAAAGATATTCAAGATCAGCTCGAAGCCATTGGTCGCACCATGGAGGAAGAAGATCTGGTAGTCATCACTCTGAAAAGTCTACCACAATCTTATGAGCACTTCATAGAAACTCTAAACATCACTGCCACTAATGTTGATCTAAAGTTCCCAGATTTATGCACCAAACTTATGCAGCAGGATCGATGGAAACAACAGTTTGGTAGTGGTGCAGCATCAGCTTCTTCAGAAAATGCCTTTACTGCCAAATATCAGTCATCTCAGTCCTTTCAGCAGAAAGGTCCTTCTCAGTCTTTTGATCCAGCTAGGAAGAAAATTGTGCAGTGTAACTACTGTCACAAATTTGGTCACATGAAGAAAGATTGCCGACAGAGAATTTCTTCTGAACAGAAGAAACAGGGAGGATTTCATCAGACAGCAAATGTTGCAGAACATTCCGAGCATACAGATTCTGCCTTTTATGCTTTTATGGCTAAAAGGTCTTCCGATCATATTCCATCATCTGCCTGGTACATTGACTCTGGTGAATCACGCCATTTCTCTCACAGGCGTGACTGGTTTATTGACTTCTCACCTTTTAGTGATTCCGTGGTATTTGGAGGAGGTGAAAAATACACAGTAGATGCCAGAGGTACAGTTCAAATACAGTCTAGTAGACGCACACTTATCTTCCTGAATGTATACTATGTTCCTAGGATGGAAATTAATCTGTTGTCCGTCAGTCAGATTATGAGGAACTCCCCTCAGCTTGATGTAGTATTTAGTGTGCACAAATGCTCTATTATCGACAGGGAGACTAATCTTACAGTTGATGTTGGCCTAGAAGATCATGGTCTATACAGGCTTCTTGACACTAGAAATTTTCCAGAAGTGGCTCTAGCAGCTCGTGCTTCTCCCATCAGCACTTTATGGCATCAGCGATATGGGCACCTAAACATGCAGTATCTCTCTCAGCACTCTCGAGAAGGACTTGTGTCAGGATTACCTGATATTCAGACTCGTGTCAAGCTGGAAAACAACATCGGTCTTCATTCACGACTGGAGAATCCTGGCGTGCATCTAAGGTACTCCAGCTAATTCATGTTGATATTTGTGGTCCCATGAAAACATCTTCTATCACTACTTGCAAATATTTTTTGCTTATTGTAGATGATTTCAGTAGAAAGATGTGGGTTTATTTTCTAAAAAATAAATCTAATGCATTTAGTATATTTCAGAAGTTTAAAACTTTAGTTGAAAAAGAGTCTAGCTGTGATATCATGACTCTTAGGACAGATTACGGGGGGGAATTTTGTTCTTCTGCTTTTTCCACCTTCTATGCTACTCATGGCATAAAACGCCAGTTCACCACCCCCTACACCCCTCAGCAGAACAGTGTTGTTGAACGCCGCAATCGCACGGTTGTTGAAATGGCTCGCTCCATGTTACAACACAAGAATGTTCCCAACAAATTCTGGGCTGAAGCAGTCTTTACTGCGGTCTATCTTCTTAACAGATCTCCTACTCAGGCTGTTACAGGGAAAACTCCCGAAGAGGTGTGGTCTGGTCGTAAGCCTAAGATCAGTCACCTCAAAGTATTCGGCTCAATTGCATATGTTTGGATTCCAGCTGTTAAACGCTCTAAGTTGGATTCCAAAAGCCAGAAACTCATGATGACAGGGTACAGTGATCATCACAAGGCTTACAGACTAATAGATATAGCCACTGGTCGTCTTAGCTTCAGTCGGGATGTGGTATTTGATGAAGACAGAGGCTTCTTTCAGTCTTCTTCTTCTTAGCAGTGTTCTAAGGATCAGCCTCACAGTGTTCTTCTTCCAGTAAGTGCACCTGATGGGAGGGATGATGCAGCATCAGTGTTTGATAATGCACTACCTGAACTTCCTCCGGAAAACAACCCTTCTCTTGCTGCTCCTATTGTTTCTGAACCTTCTCCATCTCCTCCTGATATTGCTTCCTCTACTTCTCGGCCAAAATGGTGGGCTAAAACCATTGGTGATCTCAGGGATGATGAACTCCTTGAAGGATGAACTTCTAGACATAAGAGCAAACAGCAGTCTACAGTAAACTTTGCTCTTATGGCTAATCTACACAGTATCTTTGAGCCTCAAACTTACTCAGAGGCTAAGGGTATATCTGAGTGGGAATAGGCTATGGAAGCTGAATTCCAAAGTCTTCAGAAAAATCACACATGGACCCTTTCTGATCTTCCTGAAGGGAAAAAGCCCATTAGTTGCAAATGGTTATATAAAGTGAAATACAAAGCCAATGGAACTCTAGACAAGTATAAAGCTCGTCTTGTGGCTCGAGGATTCTCAAAGAAGGAAGGCATTGACTATGAGGAGATTTTTGCTCCTACAGCCAAAATGAGTACCATACGGCTTGTCCTTGCCCTAGCAACTCAATTTAAATGGAAAGTTCATCAGATGGATGTAAAAAGTGCTTTCCTAAATGGTGACTTACAGGAAGAAGTCTACATGACACAGCCTCCAGGATTTAAGATTGTCGGTCAAGAATAGAAAGTGTGTAGATTAGCTAATGCTCTCTATGGATTGAAACAAGCTCCTCGGGCTTGGTACATGAAAATTGATCAGTACCTGACAGATCATGGCTTTCAGCGGAGCCCATCTGATGCAAATTTGTATATCAAGCATACTGGTGATGATATCTTGTTTGTGGTTGTCTATGTAGATGACCTTATCATTACTGGCAGCTCTGCACATTTGATCCATGGGATCAAACAAGATTTATGCAGAACTTTTGATATGACAGACTTGGGACTTCTTCATTATTGTCTGGGGGTTGAAGTTTGGCAGACTGAGAATCACATCTTTCTCTCTTAGTCCAAGTATGCCAAAAATCTTGTGGACAAGTTCAAAATGCAGGATTGCAAACCAGCCACGACTCCTATGGAACCAGGGCTCAAACTTTCAGCTCAGTCATCCTCTCCTCTTGTGGATGAGACTTTATTCAGACAATTAGTGGGCAGTCTCATCTATCTTACTGCCACCAGACCTGACATCAGTTTTGCAGTGAGCTACATTTCCCGCTTCATGTCAACTCCTAAAGCTGATCATTGGATAGCCGCAAAGTGTGTGTTACGATATGTGCATAGCACTTCTAATTATGGACTTCTATACACTCGAAGTTCCGATCCTATACTCAGTGGTTACACAGATTCTGACTGGGCCGGTTCGATTGATGACCATAAATCTACAGCTGGGTATGTGTTTAGTCTAGGATCTGGTGCTGTTACCTGGACTAGTGAGAGGCAGCAGGCAGTGGCTCTCTCCTCAACAGAAGCAGAGTATCAGGGAGCAGTTAAGGCAGCCTGTGAGGCAGTTTGGCTTCGACGTATGCTTGAGGATATGCATGTTTCTCAAACAGGTCCTACTTCTTTGTTTTGTGACAATCAGGGAGTGCTCAAACTTGCCAAGAATCCAGTCTTTCATGAATGCACAAAGCATGTGGAAACTCATTGTCACTACATTCGCCAGCGTGTTGAAGACGGATCCGTTCAGTTGCGATATGTTCCCACAACAGAGCAGCCCGCAAACATCTTCACCAAGCCTCTTGGTCCTGATAAATTTGTAAAATTCAGAGGGTCCATTGGTGTTGTAAATAGATTGAGCATTAAGGGAGGGTATTAGAATATCCCTTTTTTAGTATTTAATGCTCATTCTTATTAGCTGTTGCTATTTTTCCTTTTTAACAGTTTCCTTGATGAAATTGATTGATTCTATTTACTAAACAGAAACTTGATGTTTCTATTTACTGTAAGTATCTCTGTATTACTATTGAGCTTTAGCTTGCTCATTATTCAATTAATTCATTTGGAAATCCATATGCGTGTTTCGCACTATTTTAACTTGAAGTTTGAAAAGGCTCAATGCAATGCCTTCATCTATCATGTCAAAGGCGAAAGTGTTGAGCAAGAAAAATGACCTGGATTCTATCACAAGATTGAAGAGTGAAGATGGCTCCATGATACCTCGAAAGGAAGCAAGCTCGATACAATGAGATGCAAAGAAAAAAGGGAGCCAGGCAGCTATGGAAAATTGGTTGTTGATACTCTTATGAAGACAAGTTATAAGGCCTGTGGTGTTGACTTCCCAAATAGAAATGACAATCTAGAATCTACTCTAGATTTGAGATGGAGCAAGGATATATTCCCTAGACAAGAGGGAATAGGATTATCCTCTTTAGTTGAGAGGGAGTGATGTTGAACATCACATGTGCATTCTCTTCTTCAAGTGATGAAGAGAGAATAGTGAAGGATTAGATAAGCGTATGTGGCTTCCTCGAGGACATAGAAATCCAAGAAGTAAAGGTATTAATACTCTTTGAGGGTGGGACAAGTATCGAAGAAAAGAGTATTTGAAGAGAACCGGTATTCTTTGAGGACTCTAAAATGGAGATCCAAGTTAAGAATAGTCCTAAAATGACATATGTTGTGAACATCCAGATGGGGTATGTGTCTTATAGAGGTAGTGCAGTATCACACGTAAAGCCTCCGAGCACAATGCTTTTGAATAAAGTAGAGCTTGTCTAGTTAGGCCTCAGAGACAATGTTGGTTATAATTATGATGCTTATAGTTGGCTTATCAATCTGACACTTCTTATGATAACTCTTCAGTTTGATTATGATGTTGTATTGGTTGTACAATTATGAATACCTCCCTAGTTAAGAGGGAGTGTTGAAAATGTAACTCATAGTTGCAAGAAGCCCCCCCCCTCGCCCCAAGGATCAGGAGGCAGAACCATGTCCCCGACAGATCCGCCACCGATCCTCTAGCAAAACCGCAAATCCAAAAATGGGATCTGTGGTTCCGCCATGGTTCGAGTTGCTCGATTTGCAGACCAGAAAGGATCGGTTGCAAATTCGTGGAGGTTCAAGTGCGTATCCGCCGCGGATCCGAGAGAAGGTAGACGGTTCACACGGTTCAGCGGGGCTTTTTTTTTGAAATTACGAAATTTATGTGAGGAACTATGCTATTTGAATAACCCCAAGGTGCCCCTTGATGCTCCCTAGATGCTCCCTAAGGGTAATGTTAAATTCTTAAAGTAAAAGGATGAAAATGAAAGATAAAGGAGTTCATCCTTTTACTTAAATTTTTAACATTACCATGAAATGACTCGAGATGTTTGAGAGTGGTTCCAACCTCATCAGACTTCATATGGAGAAAATAGAATTTCATATCACATTCAAAATTCAACACACTTAACAGTTTTCAGGGTCAATGGGATTGTGGCATTTCATTGGATTATATCATCTATGAGGGCATGTTATTGGCATTTAATCAAGAGAACTGAGCCCTATATGTACCCCAATGTTGGTGTTGTAGATTGTTGAACTTCTTTGTCATGGAATTAGCAAAAATGTACCCTTCACTGAAGTCAAAATCATTGATCAAGCATGTTAATCTTTCTCTACCATAATATAAGGTTTCGATTAGGTCTTTCGATCAAAATTGGGCAACGTTGACAAATATCCCTAGAGAATTAAAGTAGAGGCAAAGGCTAGACAAGAGAAGAGGAATCTAGATTCTAGATGGTTGATGCATCTAGATGGTTCAAGTTGGAACAATTAATCATTAATGTACAATGGATGCCATATCTATCTTGATTTATGTAAAAATATGCATGTTTTCATGTCTTTTACAACTAATTTGGAATTTTGGATGTTTTTTTACTATAAATGCAAAAAATTATATAAAAAAATTATATATATAGTAGACGCTTCGCTTCTTAGATTTTTGGGAAATGACGCTTCCATATCCCCGCTTCCGAAAAACGTCCCCGCTTTGTGCAACATTGATGTAACCAATTTCAGTTTTCATAATTGTTGTACTCATTTTAAAATGTATCTTATGTAACAAACAAAAGAAGAAAAGAAAAAGTTATTATTATTAAAGCATGGGTTTCATGCTTCTTATTGATGGTCTTCTAGGTAAAAGCATGTTCTTCATGCTTCTAGGGTTCGTTAGGTCTTAGGATTTATTGTCATGAGTCAAAGAAGTCAACATCATGTTAATAAGACCCTTCGTAGCAAAATATAATTGGAAAAATAATTATTTTTGTGTCTAAAAAGTCTTTGAAACTCCAAAAGTACAATTCGACCATGGCAACTTCAAATTGGCCTAAAGGAGGGAATTCGACCCTTTGGAATAGCTATATAAAGGAGAGATTTCATTTCATTTGGCATCCACTCACTCACAACTTCGATCTGTAGTTGGGAAGCAGGAGAAGAAGATAGTGGATTAGGGATTCTACAGCTTCTAAGAAGGCCGAAATTGCAAGTCTGAGTTGCAGTATCAAGTAGCTAGGAGAGCAAGTTACTCTGGTTTTACTTCGTTGACCTTGGAAGAAGTTGTCTTGATCAAGGAAGACCTATTGAAGAGTTGTGTTAAGGTTTCTACAGCAACTACAGGGCCAATGTTACAAGTCAAAGTAGCAATATTGAAGTTCGCTGGTCAAAGTTGCAGTTTGTAGTTGGTTGGTGCTAGATCAAGGAAGGACTTGTTGGAAGGGATGACTTGGTACTTAAAGGAAGACTTTATCTAGGGTTGTCTCATTTGAAGCGGATTCTATAAGAGAAGACTTTTTCGGGTTTTCCCCTTAGACGAGTTTTGCCTTGGTTGAGAGCCTAATTTCTGTGTCCTCTGTTGTTACTATTTTTGTTCTTGTTATTTGTTTGATGGAAAGATCTAAAATAAAGAACATAAGCAGACTAACAAAATTCACAAGAAAATATTAAGGTTAAGGAAAATTGAATTAATAGCTGGCACTTCGAATTTTCCAACAACTTGGCCTTCCTAAACTCCTCTGGCATGTACTCCCTTTCTCTTCTTCTCTGGTGATGGTACCTTCTAGCAATAGCACCTGAATGTTGCCCATAATCAACTATCCTCTTTTCAAGCATGCCTAATGGTGAACCTCCCTTCACTATGTCACTCACTAGACTACCTGTGCTTCTTCCTACAAATATTGTCCTCAACATCATTGGGCCTTTCCTGTCTTCCATGCCCTAAAGAAAAATGTTTGAATTTGAACTAACTCTAGGCTCATGTTGTTATTGCCTCTGCAAATCTAGTAGACTTCGCAGTATCACAGCATTTACCTCTGCATGTATTTCTTGTGCCCTTACAATCCTCTCATTGTTAACTTTACAACTACTCAGCTCAACCCTTAGGGTTCTCAAGGTATCCATAGAGTCAGCATATCCTGCCTCTCCTCTTTTCTCGTCTGATTCCTCTTCATTCCCATGTTGATGTCTATCGATGCTATGCTCCATCATTCTATTGCTCATGCTTTTTGTGTTCTTTTAGGTTACTGTACATGCTATCACACATATATAACTATTAGCCAACACAAAATAAAAATTAACACATGAACATTATAATCCATGGTACCTTGCCATAATCACATGGTTATATATATGTCTAAAACATCAATCAACAAGTTAATTTGAATAATATCATTGTAATCAACAATATATATATGTATTGATTATATATATAATATATATATATAACATAAGTAGGCACGATAACATTTGTAAGCAACACCACGCCCTGAAATAAGGCTTCTACACACTGTCTTAATGTGATTAAGGCTCATTATTTTTCAAAGGTCCTGTTACCGCTCAAACTAGCAGGGGATCTTAAAAGGGCAACTACTAGGTCAAGAGCAACAATAGAGCAACAACCCATTGTCACCTCAGCTAAAGCTCCCTGCTCTTGACGAACTTTCATCAATGGGAGGATACCCAGTATAAAGGGAGTCACTAGAAGAATGAATCAATGGAGAGATAAGGAGTGATTCCTAAGGCCTATTCATGAGAAAGACTCAATTATATGGTTTGCTTGCTTGGGAAGCAAGGTGTAAGGCTCTCTAAGAAGGGCCAAAGGTGTTTCAAGGTCTAGGTTTTGCAAATAAGACTTGTAAAGGAGGGACCTAGTGTTCTGTTTGAAATTATCTTCAAAACGTTGTGGGACCACACGGGAGCAAGTGGACCCAAGGAGGGGCTTGACCTAATTGTGGAAGAGATGAGGATCAATGGACAAATCTTCTTGGAATAGAGTGTAGTGATCCAAATGAGATCACTAGCCAAGGGAATCAAAAGGCAAGAAACAATCTCAGAGCTATGGCTTGAAATATCTAGAGATCCCACCAACGGAATGGCTTCAAATTTTGGGGGTCTCCTAAGAGACACAACAGCGCAGTAGAGGTTAGTAGATCGAATTCTTTTGATGGGTATCTTGTGAGAAATGTGATGCCCTAGGTCCCCGATGGAGGCTAGGCCTAAAAAAATAGGGAGAGGTGATAAAGATATTCTTTAGAGTGATCACTAATGGAGGATCATTGCCTAATCCTTTGGGGGGAATGGACTCAAGGATATTTCAATGCTTGGAATGGATTCACTTAGCCAAGGAGGCCTCTATAACAATTTTGCATGGCAATTAGGGCATGGGACAATTGCTTCAAGGTCTTTACACTTCAATATGCAATATATGATGACTTATCAAGATAAAACTCTGACAAGATATCTCTAGGAATATTCACTCATTCATACATGGCCCATGACATGATGCAACGCTATAAAAAACCAAATTTCCACAATTTTGCATAAGAAAGCAGTAAATTTCAGCCTAGTATAGTGAAAATCCCCAGCAACATGCATGTGACAAATAAAATGACAAAATAGCATTAAAAGAGAAATTACATGTAAGAAAGAGCATATCCAATCATCATTAAATGCCAATAGTGAGCTCCAAGACAAAAATGAAGAGATCCAAACATCAAAATTCATCCATTCATCCAATTTCGTCCTCCAAAAAGAATAGCAAAAATCACATAAGAGAGAATGATCCAATCCAAGTGATGATGAGAGAAATGAATCACCTCTCAGCTATTTATAACCTTCCTAATGATTTTGATTTAGCTAATTAGGCCTAATTTAGCCCCTAAAATAAAATAATGTGCATAATAACAAAACTTTAGGTGATAAACCCACAAAATAGCTCAATAATGTAAATGTATGCCTCTCAAGAGAGTCAAATAATCAGCAAAGTGAATCGTTGGGCCTTTAAGGAGAACTGATGAAGTCCAAGGGCTGCCATGATGAAGAAAAGGACTCCAAACATAGTGGACAAGGGGTTGGCCCCTTCTTATACAATCAAGAACCTGTAGTGCTCCCCAGTGGGTGTAGGGGCACAAGGACAACCTCATGGGTTTCCAAATGGATCAAATATGCCTGTAAACCATCTATAGGGGGCAAAGTGATCACATAAAGCCTCCATTTGCAACGGGAGGCATCTTGGAACATCTGCCAAGTGTATGGTGCAACTATGCAGTTGGTGGGGCATGGTGGACCGAGTGCATCATCCTCATCCAAAAGGTGGAACACGAGCAATCAATGAACACTGTTGGGGATCCCTGGCTCTCAACGCTCACCCTATACGTGTCAATGTGGCCCTCTAGAGAACTAGGACCCTGTATACGAAGACCAAGCCCTAAATGAAAACCCAACTGCAATCATGCATAAGATCCAATGCCTCCCCTTGCCCTCCAATACAAGAAACCATTAGAATAATCCAGTAAAAATGCTTACAAGTTGTGGGATCAATGAAGCACTTCATGGTGGCATGCCCTTCCATAGTGGGCTTTGGCAAGTACAAGTGTCTCCAAGCTCAAAAAGGGGGTTAACCAAGGAACCTATTAGGTGGTTTCAACGTCTAAAGCGGGTGGCACTTCCAAAGTACACCCTTTAAGAGGTAGGTGGCAAATGATATAATGATGGAACAAAGTGGGGATCAAGGGAATCATCTAGACCACATGTCAAGGTACATTGGGTAGCTATAACAAAGGAAGCCCACACCTAGGTATATGAGCGTAGGAGGGAGCAAATTGTGGTACATGATTTACCTCGGCCTTTGTTTTTCCACCCTTCTTCATATGTTTTTGCCTTTGCTAAAATTGGCAAATAGGGCCAAACTCCACCTTGCACAGCTCATATGACGGAGATGATATTTTTATTGGATTTCTCTTTCCGAGAGGTGCAAGATTGATCAAAATATTATCTTGCTTGGATGAGCAGAAGTGAGATTTTGAATTTAATTCTCACACGTGCAAATGTCAATATCGGTCAGAAGTATAATGTAGGCTCTTGAAGCCCCAATAGATGTGTCTCCACCCCTCATCGTATTGTATAAATAAGAGAGACATGACATTCTCCTCATTTGGACATCATCACTCAACACATCTTTCTCTCTCCTCTCCTCATTGGTTCGTACCGCAAAGGAGCAGCTCTTCTTTCTTCACTCATTAACCAAGGGTGACCGAAAATTCAAGGAGAAATCATAGTACCATTTTTGGGCTAATTGCAGGGGCGTTGACCAACGTAGACCGAGGGTCAACTCACCTATTTTGACTGCGTTCTTTAGGCAGTTATTCCGATCTCTTGAAGCCACATCTCTTGGCACAAAAACCAAGGAAATTAGAGCACGTTGACCGCAAAACTTTTGACCGAAGCGTTTACTCTGTGTTGACTGAGTTTGACCAAGATTTTCAAGATTGTTTTGGGTTGATTGTGTCTGCCTTTGGAGGCTGAGTTGACTGGGTTTGACCATGTTCATTTGAAGGATATTTTATGTTGGTTTGACCAACATTGACTTCCTAATTAGGGCATCCCATTGACCGTTGTTTAGATGGACTATTTTGACAGTGATTGGGAAAGTGAATTTTCTATGATGTACTCTCTCTGCTAAACTTTTGAAGAATAATAAGAAGATTTGATCGAAGGGTTTTCCCCATGTTGTACCTCTAAGATAATAGTGGTCAGCTATCAATGCCAGAGCATGTAAGATAAACGTTTTGGGGGTTTTTGTTTTGATTTGGGAGACTAATGAATAAAACAAATATAGAACTGATATACCTAACCCCTTGAATAATATCAATATCTCAGTAAAGAGCTACTATAAAATTTCACACAGTGATAAAGCTTGAATAGTGGTGAGCAAAAAACAAAAAATAATATGATTATCACAATTTTCAGATAGACAATTACATAATCACAAGTATGAAAACCTCTGACCGATGTTCAAAATGTTCAAGAGAATATGCTTATGCTTACAACAAGATGTTGATGATTTATTGATTTAGGGGGAATTAATTAAACAGACAGTCCATTAAACAATTCTCTTTAATGATTATCACTTCAGAAAGCTTATAGGAATAGACTGAAACACAATTATTCCTACCTAGTTATCTCTGTAAATTCATAAGGATATGAAGAAAAACATAATGAGTAATACTAGAAAAACTTACATGAAACACAAACTGTGCAAAACAGAATTCAGAATACTTTGCTTCGTATTGAGGTTCCAGAAAAGTCAAGTACATCAAATGTCTAGAAATGCTTCATCAAGGGTGCAACTAGGTTCAAAGTTGAATAGTGAGTAACGACCAACAAACAATGAACCCCCTGATAACTGGAGAAGAGAGTTATCTATAGAAAAATAAGAAAATATCCTAAATTGTTTAAGGATTTATTCTAGGAAAAGGAAGAATCTTCATGCAAGAAGATAGAGACAGCTATTGAACTGCTTCTTGTTGTCCCTGTTATTTAGGTTCTGTTGGCTTTGGTTTTTGATATTTTGTCTTTTAAGCTGCTTGTCTATTTGATCTTTACGCTAGATGTGATGTTCACTTATGATCTTTCATCTGATACATTTTGACCTCTGTGAATATCCTTTATTGTGTCCTTTTACCTTTATTGTACATTTCAAGTTTTTACTGTATATTTCAACACTAAATCATTTAACTTTTATGTCCCAGCATCAGGTAATTTGGATTTTGATCGTCTGTTTGTCCTTAACTATATGTAGGATTTTGAATTCAATTTCTTGTAAACCTGGAACAACAGGTTTCGCATGATCACCTGCAAAACACAACAAATGTTAAGAAAAACACAGGTTGGCAGGGAGGGCCGAAATGGCTTCATTTTGAGTCGAAAGATCTATGGAAGGAGTCCGGAGCATTATCAGAAGGTAAACAATGGTTATATGGGTTGCAGAGGCTTAGGGTGGTGCAGGAGGGTTTATACAGGTTTTTATGTGTAAACGGGCGAAAAGAGGGAAGGTGAAGGTTTAATGTTTAAACGTTCAACCTTTCAAAATTTTGGCGCAAAGCAGAGTGAATGAGGAATACCGCGTTCGGGAGTACAGTGGAGTGGTAAGTGAAGCCATCGCACTGCTTTTGTGGCGATGGTGGCTTTTAGAGGAGGTCACCCAATCTACTTTGTTCGCTAACATGTAGCATTAGGGGGTCGGCGTAAAACCACCATATCGGGCAGGTAAGGTTTGGTCATCGGGCCAACCCAATATGGATGTGGTGCGTTGGATGAGAGCGCCTTTGATCTAACGGTGGTCGGGTGATAAAGCAGCGCGGAGGAAAAACGGAAGAGAAATGGAGGGGCACGTTGATTTAATTACGGTGGTATCGCGCTTAATTACAGGTTTAAACTCAGATTAGGCGATCGGGATGATTAACCGAGGTTTAATTAACTTTATCGTGAATCGATAAGTTCATAGGTTTTGGGTGAAATACATAGTTTTATAGTTGAAACAAGGTTTCAAGATATTTACTTAAAAGGATTTAATAACATACGGGAATAGGTATTTTAGGCATTTAATATATTAAATTAAAATTTAATACAAATATGAGCAGAAAGAAGATATGCTAAGTATAATGTAAATTTGGAATTATATGCTCGTCATCCACATACATTAGTACTTAGGATAAAACTCACTTTGTGGGTTTTTTGGGGTATTTGTGAGTGAAAGGGGAATTAACATGGGATTTCCATTTTTCCTAGGCAAACGGTGTTTAGCCTTAGGAAAAGGGGTTTTTTTTAAGAGAAATGAAGAAAAATGACTCTTGTGAAGGGAATTCCAATATGTAATACATATAAATCATTAAGCCGAGGATCCAGTCCCACCAGAAGTCAGAAAAATACTCTGAGCCTTATTAGAATAATAATATTTAGTGTTTAATGCTCATTCTTATTAGTTGTTGCTATTTTTACTTTTTTAGCAGTTTCTTAAATGAAACTGATTGTTTCTTTTTCCTAATAGAAACTTGATGTTTCTATTACTGTAAATATATCTGTATTATTATTGAGCTTCAGTTTGCTCATCAATTCAATTCATTCATTGGAAATCCATATGTGTGTTTCGCACTGTTTTATGGTATCAGAGCTTAGGTTATTTTTCTAAATAAATTTTTCATAGGTTGAAAAATTTAGTGCTTTATTTCGAAACTACTCTTCTGTGGAGGATTTCTTTTCTTCAGTTTTCATTGTGGTTGAATCGAACAATTCAGTGTGCGTGGAAAGTAGACAATGTTTACAGCATTTAGGTGACCTCCTGCTTCTGGAATTTCACGACAACCAAAAGGCACGCAGTGGACAGCTTGCTTTGAAACGCTCAGCGATACCAGAGGACAGCGTGCCCTCAAACGGCAAATTCCAAGTCAGCTTTGATGTCAAGAAATTTCTTGATGCGTCGACAGATACTGCATTATTTCACGTGCTATATATATTTTTTTGCACACTTTCTTGTCTGCTCCAAATAGATTCGAGCGATCCGAACTCTTCACCTGCGTCGTGCGATGTGTAACCCGAGCAAGTGAAGGCACGCAGACCAAACCTTCATATTTTTTTCCAAATACTCGATTTCGGAGGATGTAAGCCGAGATCCGCACTTTATACATGCCGTAAGATCTGATTCTGCCATCGGGTTCAAGTTTTTTGAACTTGTGAACTCGGAACTGCGTGGACCGGAAGCCCGTGAAAACCCTTGCTTGTTGCTTGTTCTCGCCATCATCTGACGCTTCCAAGATCGATCATTCTTTTCCAGGTTTCTCTCAGACGGTAAATACCCACCTCTCTGTTATCTACAATTAATGCCAGGGATGCAGAATTCTTTTCCGCGTAACAGAATTTGTTTTTTATCGTGGATTAAAAGGTTACTATGCACGCTATTCTTCGGTTCAATTTTGTCGTACTGAAAATTAAAATTTTCTTCTTGGCCGCATTCATTGCTTATTACAACCGAACCGAAGTTTCTAGCAATAAGTTTTCATCCACAGGTGGGTTTGAGTTCTCGTAAAAAGGGCCACACAGACTCATTTCCAGATTTTTTTTAGTGTGACTTATTTCCAGATTTGTATGGAGGGTTGTGTTATTTTTTTTAGAATTGTGATCTTTTTTTTGAAGGTCGTGGAGATGGACAGCTACCACCAAACAAGATATTAGTTCTTGTGACCATTGTTTCCCAATTAACCAGAATTGGTGGTGCAATCTCAGATATTCCAATTCAGTAATTATCGTGCTTCTCAGTATTCAATCCTGCATTTGACAAATTTTTACACCAGCCTCTGTCAGATTCTGTCCGGATCAGTCGGATCTCCTTATTGCTTTCTTGGGAAACGAATAGATGGCTTCACTAACCAATCTAATGTTGGAAGGCAGTCAACGCTTTAATGGCACAAACTATAACATCTGGAAATAGAGAATGTTAACCATTTTTGAATATAGGCGTCTTGATCAGCTCGTTCTCAACAAAGAGCTCCATCCTGGTACAGCTGGCACCGATCAAGATAAGTTTGATGATTGAAATCGAGAGGTCGTTATGCTCCTCAAGCTCTCTGTGACTGATGATCAGTTACCACAGATTCCTTCTGGCAAGACAGCTGCCGAGATCTGGCAACAGTTGAAGGAACTTCACGAGACATCCGACAAGAGCAGAGCTTTCTTTCTCAAGAATCAGTTGTTCTCCATCATGATCGACGAACATATGTCTTTACAGGAACATCTCAACAAGATTAAAGACATTCGAGATCAGCTTGAAGCCATTGGTCGCACCATGGAGGAAGAAGATATGGTAGTCATCACTCTGAAAAGTCTACCAAAATCTTATGAGCACTTCATAGAAACACTCAACATTACCTCCACTAATGTTGATCTGAAATTTCCAAAGTTATGCACCAAACTCATGCAATAGGATCGTTGGAAACAACAGTTTGGTAGTGGTGCTGCATCAACCTCCTCAGAAAATGCTTTTGCTACCAAATATCAGTGCTCTCAATCCTTTCAGCAGAAAGGTTCTTCTTAGTTTTTTGATCCTACTAGGAAGAAAAATGTGCAGTGGAATTACTGTCACAAGTTCGGCCACATAAAGAAAGATTGTCGACAGAGGATTGCTTCTGAACAAAAGAAACAGGGAGGGCCCCATCAGACAGTAAATGTTGCAGAACATTCCAACCAGACAGAATCTGCCGTTTACACCTTTATGGTTAAAAGGTCTTCAGATCATGTCCCATCTTCAGCCTAGTACATTGACTCTGGTGCATCACACCATTTCTCTCACAGGCATGATTGGTTTATTGACTTCTCACCTTTCAGTGATTCAGTAGTATTCGGCAGAGGTGAAGAGTACACAGTGGTCGGCAAAGGTACAGTTCGGATCCAGTCTCGTGGACGCACACTCATCTTCCTGAATGTGTACTATGTTCCTGGTATGGAAATTAATCTATTGTCTGTCAGCCAGATTATGAGGAACTCTCCTCAACTTGATGTAGTGTTCAGTGCGCACAAGTGCTCCATTATCGACAGGGACACTAGTCTTACGGTTGTTGTTGGCCTAGAGGATCATGGTCTATACAGGCTTCTTGACACTGGGGATTCTCCAGAAGTGGCTCTAGCAGCTCGTGTTTCTCCCATCAGCACTCTATGGCATCAGCTATATGGGCATCTAAACATGCAGTATCTCTCTCAGCTCTCTCGGGAGGGACTTGTGTCAGGGTTACCTGATATTCAGACTCAGCGGCTGGGAGTATGCGGTGCTTGTCAAGCTGGCAAGCAACATTGGTCTTCATTCAAAGATGGAGAATCTTGGCGCGCATCTAAGGTGCTTCAGTTAATTCATGCTAATATTTGTGGTCCTATGAATACATATTCTATTACTGGTTGCAAATATTTTTGCTTATTGTGGGTGATTTCAGTAGAAAGATGTGGGTGTATTTTCTAAAATATAAATCTGATGCATTTAGTACCTTTCAGAAGTTTAAAACCTTAGTTGAAAAAGAGTCTGGTTGTAATATCATGACTCTTAAGACAGATAACGGGGGGGAATTTTGTTCTTCTGCTTTTTCCAACTTCTGTGATACTCATGGCATCAAACGCCAGTTAACTACACCCTACACTCCTCAACAGAATAGTGTTGTCGAACGCCGCAACCTCACGGTTGTTGAAATGGCTCGTTGCATATTACAACACAGGAGTGTCCCGAACAAATTCTGGGCTGAAGCAGTATTTACTACTGTCTATCTTCTTAACCGATCACCCACTCAGGTTGTTAAAGGGAAGACTCCTGAAGAGGTTTGGTCTGGCCGTAAGCCTAAGATCAGTCACCTCAAAGTTTTTGGCTCAGTTGCATATGTTTGGATTCCAGTTGCTAAGCGCTCTAAGTTGGATTCCAAAAGCCAGAAACTCATGATGACAGGGTACAGTGATCATCACAAGGCATATAGGCGGATAGATATAGCCATTTGTCGTCTTAGCTTTAGTCGGGATGTAGTATTTGATGAAGACAGAGGATTCTTTCAGTCTTCTCCTTCTGAGCAATGTTCTGAGGATCAGCCTCACAGTGTTCTTCTTCCGGTAGGTCCACCTAATGGGAGGGATGATGCAGCATCAGTGTTTGATCATACACTACCTGAGCTTCCTCCGGAAAATATCCCGCCTCTTGCTGCCCCTATTGTTCTTGTGCCATCCCCACCTCCTCTTGATATTGGTTCCTCTACTCTTCGGCCAAAATGGTGGGCTAAAACCATTGGTGATGTCCGGGATGATTAGCTTCTTGAAGGTAGAACTTCTAGACATAAGAGCAAACAACAGTCTACAGTAAATTTTGCTCTTATGGCTAACCTACACAGTATTTTTGAGCCTCAAACCTATTCAAAGGTTAAGGGTACATCTGAGTGGGAACAGGCTATGGAAGCTGAATTCCAGAGTCTTCAGAAGAATCACACGTGGACCCTTTCTGATCTTCCTGCAGGGAAAAAGCCCATCAGTTGCAAATGGGTGTATAAAGTGAAATACAAAGCTGATGGAACCTTAGAGAAGCATAAAGCTCGTCTTGTGGCTCGAGGGTTCTCACAAAAGGAACGCATCGACTATGAGGAGACTTTTGCTCCTACAGCCAAGATGAGTACCATACGGCTTGTCCTTACCCTAGCAGCTCAGTTCAATTGGAAAGTTCATCAGATGGATGTAAAGAGTGCTTTCCTAAACGGTGACTTACAGGAAGAAGTCTACATGACGCAGCCTCCACGATTCAAGGTTGCTAGTCAAGAACAGAAAGTGTGTAGATTAGCTAAAGCACTCTATGGATTGAAACAAGCTCCTCGGGCTTGGTACATGAAACTTGATCAGTACCTGACAGATCATGGCTTCCAGCAGAGCCCATCTGATGCAAACCTGTATATCAAGCATACTGGTGATGATATTTTGTTTGTGGTTGTCTATGTGGATGACCTTATCATTACTAGCAGCGCTGCACATTTGATCCATGGGATCAAACAAGACTTATGCAGCACCTTTGAAATGACTGACTTGGGACTTCTTCATTACTGTCTGGGGGTTGAAGTCTGGCAAACTGAGAACAACATCTTTCTCTCTCAGTCCAAGTATGCCAAAAATCTTGTAGACAGGTTCAGAATGCAGGATTGCAAACCGGCCACGACTCCTATGGAACAAGGGCTCAAACTTTCAGGTCAGTCATCCTCCCCCCTTGTGGATGAAACTTTATTCAGGCAATTAGTGGGCAGCCTCATCTACCTTACTACTACTAGACCTGACATCAGTTTTGCAGTGAGCTACATTTCCCGCTTCATGTCAGCTCATAAGGTTGATCATTGGATAGCAGCAAAGCGTGTGCTACGATATGCGCATGGCACTTCTGATCATGGACTCCTATACACTCGAAGTTCCGATCCTATACTCAGTGGTTACACAAATTCTGATTGGGCCGGTTCGATTGATGATCGTAAATCTACAGTTGGGTATGTGTTTAGTCTAGGATCCGGCGCTGTCACCTGGACTAGTAAGAAGCAGCAGGCAGTGGCTCTCTCTTCAACAGAAGCAGAGTATCGGGGAGCAGTTAAGGCATCCTGTGAGGCAATTTGGCTTCAACATATGCTTGTGGACATGCATGTTTCCCAAAGAGGTCCTACTCCCTTGTTTTGTGATAATCAGGGAGTGCTCAAACTTGCCAAGAATCCAGTCTTTCATGAACGAACAAAGCATGTGGAAACCCATTGCCACTACATTAGCCAGCTTGTTGAAGATGGATCCATTCAGTTGCGATATGTTCCCACAACAGAGCAGCCCGCAGACATCTTCACCAAGCCTCTTGGTCCTGATAAATTTGTAAAATTCAGAGGGTCTATTGGTGTTGTAAATAGATTGAGCATTAAGGGAGGGTATTAGAATAATACTATTTAGTGTTTAATGCTCATTCTTATTAGTTGTTGCTATTTTTACTTTTTTAGCAGTTTCTTAGATGAAACTGACTGTTTCTATTTCCTAATAGAAACTTGATATTTCTATGACTGTAAATATCTATGTATTATTATTGAGCTTCAGTTTGCTCATCAATTCAATTCATTCATTGGAAATACATATGCGTGTTTCGCACTATTTTAAGCCTTTATGACTGAAGGTTTTAGTATTGGAGAACATTTGGGAAGGGGAAATTAATAAGTATGGAGTGAAAGATGAGATGAAATGAGGGGTAAGTTAACTAATTAATTGAGAACTTCAGCAACCTTTCTTCTACTTACCCTTTGCTTATCCTAACATTTTTCTTCACTTAATGGGTGCCATTTAAGCTAGCAAACCCTTTTCTTTTGAAAAGCAAACTATCGAATTCTAACCTTATAACATCCAAGGGCTTAGATTAAATTAATGAGCTCCTTATTATTCTCTACCTAACTACGGATCTGCCAAGATTAAACAGTTTGGCTAGATCTTTATTCTCTAACTATTTACATGAAATTTAAAGCATGAAACAGTCAAGAATAAACTATTTGACTGTCATGGGTTGTGGCATTTATGACAAGCTACACACAACCATTATTTTGCAGAAAAGGGTAAAATAGTAGTGGCAGTTGAACTTGCACACTTTTAGAGTTTATTTTTTTTCTTTTCTCTCCAACCTAACATTTTGTTTTTTGCCTTGATTTTTTAGGGCATCTATCCTAACATTTTCTTTGATATGGACATATTTATGAAAATATTTCCTAACATTTTTATTTAATATTCTTTTTGTCCATATCCTATCTTAACATTTTGTAAACATATTTTTCATTTTTTGACTAATTAATTCTATCTTATCAAAACCAAACAAATGCTACAACACCCCACATTGGGGTTTCTCCCTGGCATCCGCCAAATACTGTGTCCTCTTCTCTTGGCTTGTCTTCCACTTATTGTTTATGTTCTATCTACATTTGTTATCAATGTTAATGTGATTTATAATCTAGAAATTGATATTGGGCTAATAAGAAAAATTGAAGTAAATTGCTCTAAAGCATAGAACATACCATTGTTATCTAAAATTAACATGGTATCAGATCTAAGGTGACGACAAAGCCCAAGCAAGAGTGAAGCAACGCAATCACTAAAGGAAGTTGGACAAGGACTTGGAACTAGTCCCAATGATGACTATACCTTTCTTCAAATCCAAGGACAAGCTCAAGGACAAATCTGACTATCATGCATGGCAGATGATCTTGGATTTGACTTTGGAAGAGAAAGATGCCATGGACTATGTCAAGGGAAGAATAATCGAGCCTCGTTCAAATGCATAACTGATATTCAAACAAAGTACAAGAAAGGTGAGACAAAAGCTAAAAAGATTATTGTTGATTCTATTCATATGCCTTTGGTTGCATAGATTTCTGATTTGGAAACATCTAAGGAGATGTATGAAAGATTGGTTGGGATGTTCAAAGTGAACATTGCAAATCAAATTCTCTTTCTCAAGAACAAGTTGAAAGACATCAAGATGGATAGAGGAGAATCCATCCAATCCTACTTCATGAGGATCACTGAGATCAAGAATGATCTCTTATCTATTGGCGAAGTCATTGGTGACAAGGAACTCTCTGTTATTGCACTTGGGGGCCTTACAAAAGATTGGGATGTGTTCAACACTACCATTCTTAACATGACAGGATTTCGAGATATGAGGAACTATTGGCCAAATGCACTCAAGAAGAAATAAGGATGATGGAACGAGACAAGCCCTCAAATGGAAACAATCCTACTACCTTCTCCACTTATTCTAGAAGAAGAAACAATGTCGGTCCAAGGAATCAAGGACAAGGGTTCAAGCAGGGATTCAAAGAAGGGAGAAAAGGAAGATGCTTCAATTGTAACATGTTTGGCCAGTTTGCTAGATAGTGTCCTCACAAGAAGGATACTCCACGAGATGATGACAACAATAAAAACAACAACTTCAAGGGCAATGGCAATCGAAGGAACAACAGGTTCAATAACAAAGGAAAGAGGAATGCACCTGCTGCTCGAAATGGAGGTGGACGTCCTCCCAAGAAGTCAAGAAACTTTAGGTATGGTGAAGTTAATATTGCAAAGCAAAATGAATTTTATCTTATTTTTGCCCTTTCTACCGCCTCTGCTCCATATACATTGGTCCATTGGTTGATTGGTAGTGATGCCTCAAGGCACTTCACTGGGTATAAAGTTCTCTCAAACTTGGTTGAGAAGAAGACAAATATGGAAATCATACTTGGGGACAATACCACCTATCCCATGAAAGGAATTGGGATCGTGAATCTTCACCTAAATCAACGTCAAACCCTTCACCTACAAGAAGTGCTATATGTACCTAACTTGAAAAAGAACTTGGTTTCTATCTCTGTGATGGAAGACAAAGGTTTGAAGGTGTCATTCATTGATGGGAAGGTTCATCTTTGGCAAAGAAATCCAAGAGATGCATTCACTCTACGATTCAGGGTTGAAGGTCTTTATCAGGTTTTTGGAAGTCTGTTGGGATCTATGATTTTTGACACCTCTTCAATCCGTATTATGGCACCAAAGATTTGTTCACCTGCATTTTAAGACCTTACCCAATGTAAGGAAGACTTGTCATAGGGATGCCTGAATTCAATTTGAATCATGAAGGTGTTTGTCAAGGATGTGAAGTTGGAAAACACACAAGAGGACCATTCCCCTCGAGCGAGACTCAAATAACTGATATTCTTCAATTGGTCCATTTTGATCTATCAGGTATGATGCCCGTTACATCATTGGGTGGATATTTGTATTATGTTATTTTTGTGGATGACTTCTCTCGCAAAACATGGATCTATTTCCTAAAGAAAAAGAACGAAGCATTCTAATGGTTCCTCTCCTTCACATTCAAATGGTTTCTCTCCTTCAAAGCCTTGGTCAAGAATCAAACAGGGAAGAAGATCAAAGTTCTAAGGATTGATAATGGGACCGAATATGAGTCTAATGAATTCAAAGACTATTGTAGAGAAGTTGGCATTAAGAGGGAGACTACAACCGCTTATACTCCTGAAAAAAATGGTGTTGCTGAAAGGAAGAATCATACTATCATCGAAGCTACCCGAGCTATGCTTCATGATCAAGGTCTTCTGAAGTTCTTATGGGGAGAAGCTACCAACACCGCTGTGTATATCCAAAACCGATGCCCACATCAAGCTTTGGATCTCAAGACTCCCAAAGAAGTATTCACTGGTAAGAAACGTAATGTTTCTCATTTTAGAAATTTTGTATGTCTCGTATACTTTCATGTGCCGAAAGAGAAAAGAAATAAACTAAATGCATCTGGGAAGAAAGGAACATTTGTGGGCTACATTGAAACTTCGAAGGCATATAGAATCTAAGTGCATGGTCAAAGGGAAGTGGAGTTAAGTCATGATGTCATTGTCGATGAAGATTTTGCACTTAGAAAGATTCGAGATCTTCCTATTCCTAGGAAGGACAATGATGATGTTGATGCAGAAAAGCAAGATGAATCTCCATCCGATGTACCGATGCCCAATGTTGAAGGACCGATGGATCAGATGGATCTACCTCCTTGTGAGCCCTCTACTACAAGAAAGAGGAATTGTGCCTTAAAAATACTCTTGAAGATTTCGAGAAACACATTGGACCGAGAGGGACATTCCGTGAAAGCAAGAAGTCGAATGGGTACCAAGCTGTCATGAGTACTATTGTACAATCTAAGTTGTGTACATTCGAAGAAGTTGTAAAGCAATAGGTTTGGAAGGATGTGATGAACCAAGAGTATGAATCGATCATGAAGAATGATGTCTTGGATGTGGTTCTTAGACCCAAGGATAAGTCTGTGGTCACTTCAAAATGGCTCTACAAGATCAAACATGGAGCTGATGGGAGTGCTGAAAAATTCAAGGCCAGATTTGTAGCTCGAGGCTTCTCTGAAAAGGAAGGAGTAGACTATGATGAGATATTTGCACCAGTAGGCCAATATACCACCACCTATTCGATCATAGCCCTTCCTGCCTCACAAGGATGCACCTTAATCATATGGATGTCAAAACTGCCTTCTTGTATGGTTCGCTTAAGGACGAAGTATATGTAGAACAACCTGAGGGGTTCGCAGTTCAAGATCGTGAGACACATGTATGCAATTTGAAGAAATCCCTCTATGGGTTGAAGCAAGCCCCTAAGGCTTGGTATGAGAGGATAGATAGCTATCTTATGAAGTTGGAGTTTACAAGAAGCGACAGACCCCTCATCTTGGTCATTTATGTGGAAGATCTCTTTATGACAAGTGATGACCCTCTCATTCATCAATGCAAGAGGGAGTTGGCTTCCGAGTTCGAGATGAAGGACCTAGGACTGATGCATTATTTCCTAGGGTTGGAGGTCTGGCAAAAGCCAGGTGAGATTTTCCTTTCTCGAGGAAAATATATTGTGAAGCTACTTGAAAGATGTGAGATGATGAACTGTAAGTCCGTGACTACTCCAATGGAACTCAACTTTAAGAAGCTATGTGGAAGTGTTGTTGGGCTCAAATTAGCCAACCCTATGGAGTATCGTCAACTTCTGGGAGCACTGATGTTCTTGGTCAACTCTCGTCGTGACATATGCTTCACTAAAAACACGTTGAGTCAATATATGTTCGAGCCTCATCACATTCATTGGATTTCTGCCAAGAATCTCTTGAGATATCTTCGGGGCACTATCCACTATACATTGCCGAGAATTTGAGGCTACATGTGTATTCAAATGTTGACTGCGCTGGCAGTGTGGTGGATCGTAAGAGCATGTCTGGGTGTTGTTTCTCTTTGGGGTCCGCTTCTATATCTTGGGTGAGCAGGAAGTAAAAATTTGTTGCACTAAGCACCACCAAGGCCGACTACATTGCTGCAAGTATGGCCTGTTGTGAAGTAGTCTGGTTGAGAAAGCTCTTCAGTGAGCTATTTGAGCATGTGCAAGATACGATCGTGATCTTCTGCAACAACCTAGGTGGGATTTGTTTATCAGAGAATTTTGTGTTCCACAACCGCTCCAAGCACATTGATATCAAGTATCACTTATTCAGGATATAGTACAACGAGGTGCAGTTAGGCTCCAACACATCAAGACAGATGAGCAAGTCGCTGACATTCTCACAAAGCCTCTTAGGAAGGTCAAATTCTTATTCTTCTGAGAGAGACTTGGAGTCATGGAACGACCCTCTTATGAGGGTCCTGTATGAATTGGACACAGAACTTTGGGGGCTCCTGGGGGCATGGGGTGCTTCTTGGAGCAAGCTAAGAGCAACCATAGGGTGAGAAGTTCACCCCCCTAGTGATGCGCTGGATAAAGGGTGAGTGGTTCACCTTCCCCTGTGATACCCCATTATGGTTGACATCTGTGTAGGGTGAGTGGTTCACCTTCCCCTACCCGGACATATACATGTAGGGTGAGTCCTTCCCCTACAGTTGGCATATGCATAGGATGAGTGGTCCACCTTCTCCTATGGTATATCAGCAAGATGAGTGGTTCACCTTCTCCTGTTGATGCCCGACACGCATACTGCCAATAGAGTTCAGGATTCAAGGGACATACCTTTCATCTGGCCAATGAGTTGGGAAAAATTGGCTAGGGACTGTAACACTACTAATGGACGCATCATGTACTATTGTACTCCCTATGACTAGGATGCATGGTGTTCAACAACTTGATCTGGGATCAAGGACTAACTTTAGTCAGTGGAGAGTGGCAAGGTCTTGTGACTCACTCTCGATCATTTCTTCTTCATTATTTCTTCATGGTTCAGCAGAGCAGAGCAGAGAAGAGATGACAGCGAGAGATACCCTTGAGATCCGAAATTACATGGATACAACAGATTCAATATCGAGCTCCTAGAAGGCAAGAAAAAAGCATGCATTCAAGGATCACTGCAGTAAGGACCACACATCAACATTTAAGGGTAAATTTCCTACAGTAAGTTATGTATGATTATTGTTTACATTTGAAATATGAGTATCATCTTTGATATATGTTTTTGCAGGACAACGTAAGTATATACAGGGTCTCTGTTATATCTCAGTCTCTATATGTCACAGTTAGTTTTGATACCACATTTCGGATGTCTTATTCTTGATACTACACATTTGATGCTACATATTCTTGATGCTACACCAAGTCTGCTAATCTATATGATGTTGTAAGTTCATGTTACTTGTCTTGTCATTGTTGATAGAATGGTCTCTGTTGTTGTACTTAGAACTTGGTCCATCACAAGTGTAGGGTTTGTCATCAATTTTTATTGTATATATCTTTAGGTCAGTTTTGGATATAGTCTTGCATAGATTCCAGGCCTATATCAAGAGTGGGAGTCTTTGTCTATTGTTGCAATAAGTCAACAACAAAAGTGACAAGCACACTTCAGGTACGCATTGTAATTTTAATTTGTATTTATTCATTATTTTGCACTTACATTTGTTTTGAAGGCAAAGGTAAGTAGAAGGGTATTTTGTTTTGTTTCGGGATTGGTTTCACGAAGCAAATTTTGCATGCACGTAGAAGAAGATTAAAGTACAACTTCAAGCAAGAATTCTAGAGCAGAAGTATCAAATCAAAGAACGCATTGAAGCAGGACATCCTTTGAAGAAATGACAGCAATTCGTATATTGTGAAGAAGTGTCAAGGCCAAGAGTCATCATTGTAAAGTTGTAAAAGTGTCATCGTGGGAAGAGTCATTATTGTAAAAGAGTCAATCTGCCTAGAGTCAAAAAGGCATTATTGGGAAGTATAGGAGTCTCTGTTGGGATGATGTCATGGTTGGGTTGCAAGTTATAGTGTGATTAGGTGTTCGATCAAAATCATTGTAAATCATATTGTATCATGGATCGTTGTCCCTGGTACAAGAATCCACACTCTTGTCTCATTTCAATCAATATAGGGTGGCAAGGAGGTTCTAGTCTGGTGCATGAAGTCGCCTACAAGTTGGAGCCTGTGAACACTTTAGGGTGGTAGGTTGGTCTAGGATGTTGGGGCATCCATTCAGTTGACTACTGAAGAAACCAGCACGTTGGGGCGACATTCCAATGGGAGCTGGAGAAGAATGCTTTTATAGAATTCTAGGAAGTTGTAACTTTCATTTCAGTTGGGGCTGGAGATTAAGGAATTTATTAGAAAAACGTTCAGTGGTTTTTGACCCTAAGGGGGTTTTCCACCTAAAATTCTTGTGCCTACTGTGTTCTATTATTTATTGTTTTTACTACATAAACATTAATAATAATTGAATATTAACTAATGCTCTGAAGGATTTAAAAAGTGTTAATTGCTAAGGAATACTGACTCACCCCCCCCCCTCTTAGTGCTTCCAGAAATTGGTATCAGAGCTTGGTTACTTCAATAACAGTCTAACAACTAGAAGGAGATCATGGAGTATAGTAAGAATAGAGTTCCTTTATTCAATGGAAATAACTATGCACTTTGGAGTGGAAGAATGCAGGTTCATTTGCTAGCGCAAGGATACGAAATATGGGAAATCGCTGACAAAGGCTTCACACTGACCCAAAATGAACAAGGTAAGAAAAATATGGTATATGATGCAAAGGCTAAAGATCTTATTATCAATGGGCTTATTGAATCTTCTTATCTTAAGGTATTGAGTTGTCAAACTGCTAAAGAGGTATGGGGCAAGCTTGAAAATATATATGCAGGTGACTCAAAGGTAAAAGAAGCAAAGCTTCAAATTTTCAGGGAAAAATTTGAGCAACTCAAAATGAGGGAAGATGAAGATATTGTTGCATACTTTCAGCGTCTTGATGAAACAACAAATACATTGGAAGGATTATGAGAACTTGTTGAAACAAAAATTGTTGTCTGAAAGATCCTTTGAACCTTGCGAGCAAGATTTAACCCTAAGGTATCTGTCTTGGAAGATTGTTAAAATTGGCAACTAGGGCCAAACTACATGTGGGTCATCTTATTTATGACAGCTGATATTTTTCTTGGATCCCTCTCATCGAGAGGTGTAGGATTGATTTAAAGATCATTTGATTCCAATAAGTATTTATGAAGATATGAATTTATTTTGATTATGGACAAATTGTCAAGTCGGCCAGCAACCCTAGATAACATGCCCTAGATCTAAATGCAATCATGGGAGAATAAACTCTACGTTGCTCAAAAAGTCGGAACTGCCAAAACAGCCAGAAAAGTCAGAAAAGCCAAAAAAGCCAGAAAAGTCGGAACTGCAGAAAAAGTCGGAAATGCCGAAAAAACCGGAAATGCCAGAAAAGTCAGAACTACAAAAAAGCCGAAAATGTCGGAAAAACCGGAAATGCCAGAAAAGCCGAAAAAGCCAGAACTGCCAGAAAAGATGAAAAAGCCGAAAAAAGCCAAAAATGCCAAAAAAGCCAAAACTGCCAGAAAAGCCGAAAAAGCTGGAACTGCCAAAAAAGCGGGAACTGTCGGAAAAGCCAGAACTGTCGGCACTGCCAGAACTGTCGAGAACAACCGGAACTGTCAGGAATAGCCGGAACTGCCAAAACTGTCGAGAACTGCCGAAACAGCTAGAGCATCTGTCTCTGAAGGAGAGAAGCATGCAAGGGACAGCTAACTAACATTGGGACAGTTGTATGGTACTTAGCAACAAATACACCAAGCATGCAATGTACAGCTAGCATGCAAGGGACAACTAGCATGCAACAACAAGCATGCTAAGGACAACAAGCATGCTAGGGACAACAAGCAAGCAAGGTGCAACCAACACATAGGTCAGGATGGCAACATGGTGCAGCAATTGCACATAATGCAGTACAATGATGGGTATAGTCATGATTAATGAAGCGTGATGAGACGCAACATAGTGATGATGGGTGTAGCATGTTGCAGCACGGTGAGGTGAAGCATGATGACGAAATGCAGCACAACGATAGGTGAAGGAGTCAACTTGGAGAATTATTTAAAGCAACATTTCTTCAATTGATCTCACGTATCATCTTCTTAGAGATGATCTATGTTCTTATCTAGATAAGTCAAAGTGTTGACTTCTATTGTAAGTGTACTATCTCTCTCCCTCTCTCTCTCTACTAAATTATTGAAGAACATATAATAAGAATTGACCAAGGGTTTCCACACATTGGGGTTTGTCCCTAGCTAGCGCCACATCTTGTGTCCTCTTGTCTTGGCTTGTCTTCTGCGATTTATATTTATGTTCTATCTACAGTTTAGAAAATTGAAATAAATTGCTCTAGCATAGAACATACGTAAAATTAACATGGTATCGGAGCTGAGGTGAAGACAATGCCCAAGCAAGAGTGAAAGGGCAATCACTGAAGATAGTTGGGAAAGGACAAAAGGATCAGCGGAATCCTCATCCCTCTTCAAATTCACCGAGGGTGAAGTCGAAGCAGAGAAAAGTATCATAATGGCGCAGTGTAAGTTTCTGATGGCCTACCTAAAGATCACTTCATTAGGAAGTTCAGATCTAAGGCTGGAAGGAAAGGCGGATGCCTTGGTTGCAATAAGTTCGGCCATTATGCGAAGGAGTGTCTGAATGGCAAAGACACATCTCTTGATGAAGATAACAATCATTCCATGGACATCCTCAATGATCAAAGGAATGATAGGTAATGCAGGTCATCAAGGAAATGGTTGACTCTTCAAAGAAAGCAAGGAACCCCAGGTATGAAGCGTTATCTTGTATTGGCCCTCTCCTTCAAATTCTTTGGGAATCTGGCTCATTGATTGTAGTGCTTCAAGGCATTTCATCAAATAGATGGGTGCACTCTCTAATTTTGTAGAGATCGAAACAATCATGGGATTATACTTGAAGCCGATGCCACCTATCCCGGAAGGGGTGTAGGGAATGTTATCCCCTCAATTGAATGAGGGTAACTCAATTCATTTACAGAATCTCTTTTATGTACCTAATCGCAAGAAGAACCTGATGTCCATTTCAGCAATGGAAGTCAAAGGTTTCAGGGTGGCACTCATCAATGGAAAGGTACGTGTTTGAAAATAGAATTTTCAAAGATGTTTTTGAATTCAGGGTTGTATCAAGTTGCAGGAATTCCACTGGGGACCATGTCCATTGACACATAGCACCAAAGGTCTGTGATTCAGATGGTGACAGGGATGCCTGAATTCAAAAAGAGCATGAAAGTACATGTCTGAGATGTACTAAAGGAAAATCTTACAAGGGGACCATTCCCCTCATGTAGCAAGTCCACAGGTTTGGAACAACCCGAGAAGTTTGAGATTCATGATCGGGAATCTCATGTATAAAAGTGGAAGAAATCCCTCTATGGCTTGAAGCAAAACTCCCTGGTCATAGTATGAGAGGATTGATCGCTGTCAGATGAAGCTGAGATTCACTAGGAGTGAAACCGATCCAAACCATTACCCGAAGGTTGTGGATGATAGACCTCTCATACTGGCACCTTATGAGGACGACCTATTTCTGACAGGTGCAGACCCTCTCATTTGCAGAAGTAAGAGGGAGTTGGATTCCGAATGTGGAATGATAAACTGCAAGCCTATGACTACCTCGAGGATATTAACTTTCAGAAGTTATATGGTAGTGATGTCGGACTAGATTTGGGAAATACCTCTGAGTTCATAAACTCGTTCTCGTTGATGTTCTTGGTGAACTTCCGTCCGGACATATGTCTTGCAGTTAGCATGGTGAGCTCATATTTGGTTGAGGCTCATTGGATTGGTGCCAAGAATCTTTTGAGATGTCTTCAGGGCACAATCTCTCATGGATTGAGATACACAGCCGAAACTATGAAACTGCATGATTATTCGAATGCTAAGTGGGCAGGCAATGTGGAGGATCACTAGAGCACTTCTCAATGCTGGTTCTCTTTGGATTCTGCTTCGATATCATGGATGAGCAGGAAGTAGAAATCGGTTGCTATAAGCACTGCCGAGACTAAATACATAGCTACAAGTATGATCTCGTGTGAAGCTGCATGGTTGCAGAAGCTCTCAAGTGAGTTGTTTGTACACATGATGAATACCACTGTGATTCTCTGTGACAACCAAAGGTGGGATTCGATTATTGAGGAATCCAGTATTCGATGATTGCTCCAGCAAATAGACATCAGATACTGCCTTATCTTGGATATGGTAAGTCAATGAGCGATGAGGCTCCATCACATTAAGATTGATGTACAGGTTGCAGACATTTTTTGTCAAAGCCCCAGGAAAAGGTCAAATCTGTAACTTTCCCGAATGACTTGGAGTCATTGAGAGACCTTCTTATAAGGGTCTTGTATGTTGCATGCATTGAGCTCTGGGAGCTCTGGGGGGCTTGGGGTACTTACTGGAGCAACATACGACCACAGGGCAACTCACCCTCCCCTGGTGGTGCACTATGGAACAGCATGATTCGTTCTCCTGTAAGCCAGGATGATTCGTTCTCCACGGCGACTCTGGAATAGGATGATTCGTTCTCTTGTGGGCTAGGATGATTCGTTCTCCGTGGCGACTGTGGAACAGGATAATTCGTTCTCTTGTGGACCAAGATGATTTGTTCTCCATGGCAACTGTGGGCCAAGATGATTCGTTCTTCATGGCATCCACTAACAGGATGATTCGTTCTCTTGTGGACAGGATGATTTGTTCTCTGGTCGAGGCATCCTACCCATGCAGTCTGGGACTCATGGGAAGTACCTCTCATCTGATCAATGAGCAGGGAAATGAGGATAGGAACCATAGTAGTTCTATCAATGGACGCATCGTTGTATCTACCGTACTCCCTATGCTAGCATGACCTCCATTGATCTAGGATCAATAAAACTGATTTGGGATCAGTATGAGTGGTTTGAGACACTCTCTTGTGATATTGATTTGGGATCAATAAAACTGACTTCGAGTCAGTAAGAGTGATGTGACACACTCTCTTCAGATGAAACTGACTTCGGGTTAGTAGAGAATGGTATGAGACATTCTCGATCAATTCTTCTTCTTCATGGTTCAGCAAAGCTCAGCAGATCAGAGCAGTGCAGGGCACTGATGGCAGAGATAGTATAGTCGAACATATGGAGCAGTGGATGGAGTTCTCCCTAGTTGAGAGGGAGTGTTAAAATTGGCAACTAGGGCCAAACACCATGTGGGTCATCTTATTTATGGCAGCTGATATTTTTCTTGGATCCATATCATCGAGAGGTGTAGGATTGATCTAAAGATCATCCGATTCCGATAAGTATTTATGAAGATATGAATTTATTTTGATTATGTACAAATTGTCAAGTCGGCCAGCAACTTATGTAGGCTCAAAAGCCCAACAGTCATGTCTATTCAACCTCTACATTTTAGTATAAATAGAAGAGGACTTGAAGTCATCTGTCGCAACACACTCACTCTTGTGATCTCACTTCATCATGTTTTGGGTTTGATGAAGATGAGCGCTAGAGGGAGTGCCCTAGGGTATACACTGCCCTAGACAACATGCCCTAGATCTAAATGCAATCATGGGAGAATAAGCTCTACTTTGCTCAAAAAGCCAGAAACGCAGGAAAACCCAGAAAAGTCGAAACAACCGAACAAGTCAGAAAAGCCGGAAAAGCCGAAACTGCTAGAAAAGTCGGAACTGCCAGAAAAGTCGGAACTACCGGAAAAGCTGGAACTGTCGGAAAAGTTGGAACTGTTAGAACTGTCGAAAAAGCCGGATAAGCCGAAACTGCCAAAAAAGCTAGAAATGCCGGAAAAGACAGAACTGCCAGAAAAGATGGAAAAGCCAGAAAAGTTGAAAAAGCCAAAAATGCCAAAAAAGCCGAAACTGCCAAAAAGCTGAAAAAGCCGAAAATGTTGAGACTGCCAGAAAAGTCGGAACTGTTGGGACTGTTGGGACTGCCAGAACTGTCGAGAACAACCGGAACTGCTAGAACTACCGAGAATAGCCGGAACTTCCAGAACTGCCGGGAACTGCCGAAACAGCCGGAGCATCTGTCTCCGAAGGAGAGCAACATGCAAGGGACAGCGAACTAAGATTGGGACAGTTGTATGGTACTTGGCAACAAATACACCAAGCATGCAATGTTGCAACTAGCATGCAACAACAAGCATGCTAAGGACAACAAGCATGCTAGGGACAACAAGCAAGAAAGGGACAACAAGCAAGCAAGGGACAACAAGCAAGCAAGGTGCAGTCAACACATAGGTCAGGATGGCAACATGGTGCAGCAATTGCACATAATGCAATACAATGATGGGTACAGTGATGATTAATGAAGCGTGATGAGATGCAGCATAGTGATGATGGGTGCAGTGCGGTGAGCTGCAGCATGATGACGAAATGCAGCGCAACAATAGGTGAAGGAGTCACCTTGGAGAATTAGTTGAAGCAGCATGTCTTCAATTGATCTCAGGTATCATCTTCTTAGAGATGATCTATGCTCTTATCTAGATAAGTCAAAGTGTTGACTTCTGTTGTAAACGTACTATCTCTCTCTCTATCTCTCTCTCTCTCTGCTGAACTATTGAAGAACATATAAGAAGAATTGATCAAGGGTTTTCCCACATTGGGGTTTGTCCCTGGCTAGCACCACATCTTGTGTCCTCTTGTTTTGGCTTGTCTTTTGCGATTTATATTTATGTTCTATCTACAGTTTAGAAACTTGAAATAAATTGCTCTAGCATAGAACATACCTAAAATTAACAAAGATAGATCGAATCTAACCAAACTCAGCATAGATGAATTGCATGGAATTCTTACGACATATGAAATGAGGATTGAAGAAGAGGACGGTGCATCTCACTTAGAAACAACATTTTCCGCATCCAAGAAGAATAGTAAGGACAAGCAGACTCCAAAAGAAAAAACTTGCAATTGTAAGGATGAGGAAAAGGAAGAAGATGAAGAAGAATTCTCTGATAAAGAGTTTGCCTACTTCACATGGAAAATGAGAATAGGTACGGGAAAATTCAAAGGTGAACTTCCATTAATATGTTTTGATTGTGGTGAGGTTGGGCATTCTATAGCCAAATGTCCTCACAAAGATGAGGTTGTTACGAAAGGAAAGGAAAGTCCTAGGAAGTTCAACAAGCAAGGCAAGAAGAAATGGTTTAAGAAAATTTTCTTCTTCAAAGAAGATAACTCCTCATCCGAAGAAGATAGTGATAACGAAGAAGAATTCAAAGGAAGAGTACTGTTTATGGCCAAGCATAATAAACAAGGAGCACCTGACGAAGAAGGAGACAGAGAAGAAGAAATCACTGAGGTTGAATTTCAAAACGAAGTGATCACGGTTATCAAAGAGCTCAAGATGGAGAAGAAGCACGTCAACACTCTTGAAGACGAATTAAAGACAGAAAGGTTACGGGTCTTAAATCTTAAAATCAAGGTTGAAGAATCACTTAGGAAAGAATTAAAGGAAAGCAACGAGGAAAGAGAAGCATTGGAATCTGAAATCGTTTCTTTACGAAAGGAAGTAAAAAATGGAAAAACTCTTCAAAACCACTCCAACAGCTCAAAGACTTTGGACAAATTCATCAGCAACTAGCGATCATGCAACGACAAGACTAGTCTTGGTTACTAAGAAAATTCAAAAAGGAGTCAAGTCCTTCTATGACAACTAAAGAAGATGGATATGCAAAATCTACCAAGCAAGTAGATCTCCTAGCTATATCAAGAGATCAAGGCTTGCAAGCAAAACCTTGGAAGACAATTCCTCGAAGAAGATTTACTCCCAGGGATCAACCTATCTTTTATGGTCATTGTTATTCGTGTGAAAGGTTTGGACATAGCACTGCAAAATGTCACATGTATGTTTGGAATGAATGTAATTCGAGGAGATCTCTCCGAAATGGATATTCCAGAACTCAGCAGAATATCAACAAATTTGGTCGTTTGAGAGATGATGTCGAATGTTACAAATGTAACAATTTTGGACACTTGGCCAAAGATTGCAGACTTGTAAGTTCTTCAAAGGAATTCTCGCCAAATCAGAATGACCAAGTGCGGAAAAGGAAGACTGAAAGGTGCGCTCTTGCTCTCAAGGCTCAAAGCAACAAAAACGTATGGTATGTTGATAGCGGTTGCTCAATGCATATGACTGGAGATAGAAATAAGTTCATATCCTTGAAAGAAAATAAGGATGGAACAGTGTCTTTTGGAAATGATAGATCTTCAAATGTCGTAGGAGCAGGTACGGTCACTCTCAGAAGCAAGGATGCATTAGCAAAGGATGTGTTGCTGGTTGAAAATATGAATCACAATTTGCTCAGTTTTGGACAGATGTGCAATCAAGGACACACGATGTTATTCAACTCGAAGAAAAGTGAAATCAGGAAAGGCAAATTTGGTCAAATTGTGGCTACAGCAAGCAGAGCTCCAAGTGACATATATTTTGGATGAGACACCTAATGGGTGTTTCTTGGCAAAAGAAGACGAGAGCTGGTTATGGCACAAACGAATTGGAAATATAAATTTTGACAATTTGGTCAAGATCAACAAAAAGGAAGCAGTTAGAGAAATGTCGAAAATCTCAAAACCTACCACTACGATATGTGAATCTTGTCGGCACGACAAATAGACAAAAGTCAAGTTCAAGACAAAGGAACATTTTGCGTCACGTCCATTGGAATTAATACATACTGATCTATGTGGTCCTATGAGAACAAAAGGTTAAGACAGTGAATTATACTTTATGTTAATGATAGATGATTACACCAAAATGACAGTCGTCAGTTTCCTAAAGAAAAAATCTGAGACATTCGAATGTTTCAAAATCTACAAGGAATTGGTCAAAAATGAAACCGATTTGAAGATCAAATGTCTAAAAGATCAGATAATGGCAGAGAATTCAAGTCCAAAGCAGTTCAGCAATATTGTGACGAACATGGAATAAAAAGGCAATTCTCAACAGCCAGAACACCACAGCAAAATGGAGTAGCTAAAAGACTCAAACTTAGACGATAAATTATGGGTTCAAGAAATTGATACTGTTGTATTCATTATAAACAGAGGCCTGCTCAGGAACAATTGTAACATGAATCCATACGAACTATGGAAAGGAAGATCGGCTAACGTCAAATACTTCAAAATATTTGGAAGTAAGTGCTACATCAAAAGAGAAGACCAGAAATTGGGCAAGTTCGATTCCCGTGTTGACAAAGGTATTTTCGTTGGTTATTCGCGCAAAAGAAACGCTTATAGATGCTACAATCAGAGGCAAAAAAAAAAAAATAGATGAAAGCATAAATGTTACTTTTGACGAACACTAAGTTCTAAAGGATAACAATGAGATCGTCTCTTCAAGCAAATTTGAGGGGCTTGAGGTAGAATTTGTGAAGGATGAAGAAGAAGCTCCAGAAAAAGACCGACATCAAATAAGGAAACACCAGTTTCAAAAGAATGGTATCAAAAGAATCATTTGTCAAATCAGATCATCGGCAACATAAATGAAGGGATTGGAACCAGAAGAAGTCGACAACTTCGTTCATCACAGCAAGCCCATCTTGCCCTTTTAGCGACTTTTGAGCCTAGCAATTTTGAGGAAGCTAGTAAAAATGAACACTGGGTAGAAGTTATGAATGAAGAACTTGATCAAATTGAGAAGAACAACACTTGGGAATTGGTTCCACGACCAAAGGATAAAAATCTTATTGGAACTAAATGGGTTTTCAGAAACAAATTGAATGAGGACAGACAAGTTACAAGGAACAAAGCAAGACTAGCCTGCAAAGGATATGCACAAGTTGAAGGAATCGATTTTGAAGAACCATTTGCTCCCATTGCCAGAATGGAAGCTATCAGGATGTTTCTTGCTTATGCATGCTCAAGAAAAAAGAAGGTCCACCAAATGGATGTTAAGTCAGCCTTTCTAAATGGTGAATTGGAAGAAGAAGTTTACATTGAAAAACCCGAAGGTTTTTTCCTCACTGATAAAAAGAAAACTACGTTTGCATATAAAGAAGGCACTATATGGTCTCAAGCAAGCTCCTCGGGCTTGGTATGCTTGTCTTGATAGGTATCTACATCAACAAGCATTCATGAAAGGAAGCACTAACATCAATCTCTATGTGAAAGTGGATCAAGATAACCTAACGATTATCGAGGTATATGTGGATGATATAATCTTTGGAAAGCAATCATGATAGATTAAGTAAAGACTTTGCCACAAAAATGCAAAGTGAGTTTGAAATATCTATGCTTGGCGAGCTGACATACTTTTTAGGGCTTCAGATTTCTCAGCAGGATAAAGGAATATTCATATATCAAACCAAGTACGTCAAGGAAATGCTCAAAAAATTCCAGATGGAAGATGGCAAGCCAGTCCTTAACCCCATGATAACAAGTTGCAAGTTAAGCTTCGAAGATTCGTCAAAGGATGTGGACCAAAGTTTGTATAGATCCATGATTGGTAGTCTCTTATATGTGACAACCTCCCGGCCTAATGTAATGCAGGCAGTTGGACAAGTAGCAAGATTCCAAGCAGCACCAAAAGAATCTCATATTATTGTCATCAAAAGAATTCTTCGGTATCTTAAGGGCACCGCGGAATCTGGTCTATGGTATCTCAAAGGAAATGATTTGGTTATCCAAGCTTATATAGATGCAAATTGGGCAGGATGTGTTGATGATCATAAGAGTACTAGTGGAGTAGCATTATATCTAGGTGGTTGTCTTGTTTCATGGTTAAACAAAAAGCAGTCCACAATCTCATTATCCACAACAGAAGTAGAATATGTCGCGGCAACAGCTTGTTGTACTCAAGTTCTCTGGATGAAGTAAACTTTGCAAGATCTTTAGGTCAAGTTTGATGAGACTACTCCCATCTTTTGCGATAACACCAGTGCCATCAGTATCTCCAAGAATCCTATGACGTATTCCAAAACGAAGCACATTCCGATTAAATATCATTTCGTTAGAGAGCAAGTCATCGAAAAGAATATCATGCTTGAATATGTTGGCACAAAGGAACAAATTGTTGACATCTTTACCAAACCATTACCTCATGAAGCATTTGAGAATCTTCGCCAAAATCTTGGGATTCTCCCAAGTTTTCATTATACTCTCTCGTATCTACTCAAGTAGAAAGGGGGAGTGGAGGTGTGTACAAGTCCGCACGATGGTTGTTTGTCAAGGGGAGTTACCCTTTGCCATTGATGACAAAGGGGGAGAGAAGGCAATAGGAAGAGATGTCATGATCGCAGCGGGAGTACTTGTGTTGCCATCAATGTCAAAGGGGGAGATTGTTGACCAGTGGTTGTCATTGATGTCAACCCAAGCAGTGACAGGGGCTACCCCGATCTTGCATGGGCATTTTGACTTGAAAACTTACTATATTCTAAGTAAAGGATTTCTAGATGGATTTTACTCATTGATATGTTTCCGTTGATATATGGCACGACAAGTAATTCTTCACAGTTTGAGAGATATTTGTGTTTGAAGTTAGTAACCCCAATTAGTGGGCTAAAACCCTATGGGGTTATGGCATGGCACTCATAATTGGTTGTGGTCATTAAATAGTCAATAATTAATAATAATAAAATTGCTCCTAAAATCCCTCCAATGTTCACTTGTTGAGGACCCTCTCAACTCAAGACATTCATATAAATAATGACCCTCATATCCTCATCTAGTAGGGTTTTTGTGGTTTCAAATAGGTCATCGTGGCATTTTCGCTATAACTTTTTTCTGCGAAGCTTCATAAGCTGAAATTAAATCCCATTTGAGCCAAAATCTTGATGAACCTCGTGACCAAATTTCAAACCTTGGTTCACTATATTTTCAGAGATATGATTTGAGGAAGTTAGGGATTTTGCGGGCTTCCGAATTCCATGTTAAACAGGTGAAGTTAGTAAAATCGTCACAACTTGCTCTCTGAGCATTGGATTCAAATTTCGTAACTAGTCACAGAAAGAGGACGAACTGTGGTTTCTTGAGTAGTGTTTTCAGAGCCGAAGGTCGCAACAGTGACACGTGGCACTTCGTACAAGTTCACTCTACTAAACCAGTCTATTATAATCAGGTCATCATGGGAGATTGGGCATAACTCTTCTTGAAGAATCCAATCTTGATCAGACCTGTGGGGTTGGAAAGAGGACCCAGAGGGCTACCACAAGACGAAATTTCAAACCCTAGAGATCCGAAATTACATAGATACAACAGATTCAATATCAAGCTCCTAGAAGGAAAGAAAAAGCATTCATTCAAGGATCACTGCAGTAAGGACCACACATCAACAGTTCAAGGTAAGTTTCCTACAGCAAGGTATGTATGGTTAGTGTTTACATTTGAAATATGAGTATCATCTTTGATATATGTTTTTGCAGGACAACGTAAGTATATACAGGGTCTCGGTCATATCTATATGTCTCTATATGTCACAGTTAGTTTTGATACCACATTTTGGATGTCCTATTCTTGATACTACACATTTGATGCTACATCAAGTCTGCTAAATCTATATGATGTTGTAAGTTCATGTTACTTGTCTTGTCATAGCTGATAGAATGGTCTCCGTTCTTGTACTTAGAACTTGGTCCATCACAAGTCTAGGGTCTGTCATTAGTTTTTATTGTATATATCATTAGGTCAGTTTTGGATATAGTATTGCATAAAGGCCAGGCCTATATCAAGAGTGGGGGTCTTTGTCTACTGCTCCAACAAGTGAAACATCAAAAGTGGCAAGCACACTTCAGGTACGCATTGTAATTTTAATTTGTATTTATTCATTATCATGCACTTACATGTGTTTTGCAGACAGAAGTAAGTTGAAGGGTATTTTGTTTTGTTTTGGGATTGGTTTCACCGGGCAAATTTTGCATGCAGGTAGAAGAAGATTCAAGTACAACTTCAAGCAAGAATTTAAGAGCAAAAGTATCAAATCAAAGGAAGCATTGCAGCGGGGCATCCTTTGAAGACATGACAGCCATCCGTATATTGTGCAGAAGTGTCAAGGCAAAGAGTCATCATTGTAACAATGTAAAGTTGTAAAAGAGTCATTTGTAAAAGTGTCATCATTGGAAGAGTCATTATTGTAAAAGAGTCAATCTACCTAGAGTCGAAAAGGCATTATTGGTAAGTATAGGAGTCTCTATTGGGATGATGGCATGGTTGGGTTGCAAGTCAGTGTGAATGGGTGTTCGATCAAAATCATTATAAATCATATTGTATCATGGATCATTGTCCCTGGTACGGGAATCCACACACTTGTCTCGTTTCAGTCATTATAGGGTGGCAAGGAGGTGTTAAGCTAGTGCATGAAGTCACCTACAGGTTGGAGCCTGTGAACACTTCATGGTGGTAGGTTGGTCTAGGATGTTGGGGCATCCATTCAATTGACTATTGAAGAAACCAGGGCATTGGGGCATCCTTCTAGTGGGAGCTGGAGAAGAATGCTTTTCTAGAATTCTAGGAAGTTGTAACATTCATTTCAATTGGGGCTAGAGATTAAAGAATTTATTAGAAAAGTGTTCGGTGGTTTTTGACCCAGAGGAGGTTTTCCACCCAAAATTTTTGTGCCGACTATGCTCTATTGTTTACTATTTTTACTGCAAAAACATTAATAATAATTGAATATTAACTGATGCTCTGAAGGATTTAAAAAGTGCTAATTGTTAAGGAATACTGATTCACCCCCCCTCCCTCTCAGTTTTTCCAAAAATACCTCCCAATACTCTGGGGCGAGGCGGACATGCGACAAACCCTGCAACTGCCACATCAAACTACCAACCACATAACCATGACATGTGACAAGCCCCGCGACGTAAACCACCCTGTCATCCCCGTGGCCATGTAAACAAGTCTTGGGTCACACCCGACCCCTTGGCTTAATTCCTTAAAATTTCACTCTATGATTTAATATGTGTGTGTGTGGGTGTGTGTGCAGCTTGCAACACTTACTCAGCAAGGCCATTCCTCCTTAGCTCAATGCCCCGATACATAATCATATATCTGACTTCATCGGGTTCTTTCAACACTTGACCCAAACCATCTATCCTGAACTTGTATGGGATTCACTCATCCCAATAAGCATGATATACGCATCAAAAGAATACATACTCCCTACAAGAAATTTCATAGTACAGGGCCAATTACTCAAATCATTGTAATACAAGAATTCCTTCAATCAACAAAGATTTATCCATTGCTTAAGCTCAGCCAAATTTTTTGTATTTAGACTCATTAAACAATACAGCATTTTTCCCTTCCACAACAATCACACAGGAATTAAACCATTCATTAGGATTCATGCAGGAAATAGGAGTCATCAATGCTATTATAGGCACTTGAATAACACAGCAAACATTTATGCAACATTTATACATGAACAGAGATTCAAATAAATCCTTATGCATATTTTTAATAATACAGTGAGCATTTACACAATGGTACCATGCACATAGATTCAGGTGAACACTTATCTTATAATATGGAGCCTGGCAACTGAAGTTGAGACTAACTCTCCTCCCAACCTTGGGGTGATTGCACTGTGATCTTTCTTGCAGCCACCCACGAGCCAGATTTAGAGTTTGAGGGGTGCTTCAGGGAAATAACTAGAACTCCTCACCGCACCCCAGAATCCAGAGATATCACCATATCCACCCTTGCAAAACCAAGGACTCCAGAGATGCCACCATCTCCACCCTCGTAACCAAACAATGATTCTTCAGTGACTCCACCCAAATCGGGAATCCACAGTTCACTTAGTGTAATTGTTGGCCTGAAAACCAAGCATAGGTAGACACTATTGATACTTTTTTACTGAGAATCCAAAGGAACAGGGCCTCCACCCAAGCTGGGAATCGAGAGAGCCTCTGAACCCAAGAGGAATCCACTAAACCTTCTACCTCTGCTTAAAACCAAAAAGATCCTCCTGTAGCAAACCCGATAGAGAAACCAGCGCTGTTTGTGTAGTCCTCAAAATTCCTCCAATGCAACTCTCTTTCTTTCCTTGTTTGAGTTGTTTCTACGTAAGTTCCTTTTTCATTGTTGTAACCCCCTGCGTAATTTCCTTCTGTTTCCTTCCTCATAAGCTTCTCCTCCCATCCCCTTGATGTCTGAATGCTTGTTTTCCAAGCTTGCTTGACCAGACCGAAGTACTCCTACCAGCCAGTCCCTCCTTTTAATGCATATCCTCTTCCTTGTGAACTTTGCCCAAAAACATATGGGCTCATCCTCCTTGGAGAAGTCCAAACGCTTCTTCCAGCAGCCATTAAATTCTCAAACAGCTTCAATTAAAAGCTAAATCCAATCAGCCCCATACTTTTCATTAAATGGGCTATTTCCTCCAAATTTACCGAGCAACCTCCTCCATTCAAAGCTCAGAAATTTATGTCCCTTTTCCCTTAGCCAGTTCACTATCATTACATTTCACAATAATATTACAAAAATATTTATAAATGTTTACAGGAAAGAATTTGACAAAATGGGCCTTCACAGCTGGTGAGGGCCAAGTTTTCATCACCACCTCCCTGCTCGTTGGCTCTAGACTCCTCTCGAGTCTCCTCCCACAGTTTTCCCACAGTCTCTGCCCATCTAGAATGTTCTCTCGAGCACAGGTCCCCTTCACAAACAGTTCCTAAGGCTTGGTGAACCCATTTAGAGCTACATTCACTAGCTCTACATCCACAATCTTTTCTCCGACTGTTTCAAGTTGGTCAGCACTCTTGAAGCTTGTTCTTCAGAACCATCTGACAGTTTAGATTATCCCTCTGGAAGAGACCAACAAGCGCGTCAAACATGTCCTTGTCTATGGTCTTCTCTGCCAAATACCGAATCAGGTCATCTTTCGCAGCATCTAATAGCACCCTCTGCACTCTGACATCCTTCTTGTCTTGTGCTGGCTGATCTATAGGATCTGCTTGTACTGGAAGGACCTTCTCCACATTCACCCACAAGTCTTTCTCTTTCAAGAGCAGTGCAACTCATGCCTTCCACGACAAGAAATTTGAAGGACCATCTATTCTGTCATCAAACCTGGCATGGTTGTCTTAATCCTTCAAGCACTCTATAGATCTGATGTTGAGACCTCTGGATCTGATAGATCTGCACTAAAAAGATTTGGATCTATTTTTCTCTTCAAAGACTAAGCTCTAATACCATGTTGAAATCTGAAAGCCAGTTCCTAGGTAAATAGATCAGATCTATATTTTCAGTGTTAAAATTTTTCAACCAAATAACACAGTGAAAAAACTTAGAAAATCTTGAAAAAAAAAAACAAATCTCGTGCATCCACAATTTTTCTGCTCTTCAAAATCAGTTCACCATTCAAATAACTATGCAATTACAAGAGCTCCCATAGTGGTAAAACGGATCTGAGAGAAAATACAAATGAAACCTAACAAACCTAAATTTCCAGCTCTCCGAAATCTGCCCTGGATCACCTCTATGTTGGAGCATATGATCTGTATGGCCTGCAAATTAATGGCTACCCTCTCCTTCGTTGTTGTTGCATTTTTTCTCCTTGCCAGAAAAATCAAAAGGTCCTCCTTTTGATTTTCTCTTTCTTTCAATTTTCTCTTGTTCAACATCCTTCTTGAGAAAATAATTGAATGTATCCTCTCTTTCACTTGGCTTCTTTTTATAATTTTGAGGTGGGCCAAAACCCTAATCTGAAAAGTCAAGATTGTATCTAATCTTGAGTTGGGATCAATGGTCCCAAACTCAGCTTAAATCACCAGTACCCAAACTTAAGGCACTTTAGTAAATTAAACTCACATTATCAAAAGACATTCACTTTATTAATTAATTAATAAAGTGAACTCCAAAGTTTAAAAGTCATTTAATGATGATTGCCACAACTTGGGCACTTTGCTTTCGCAGAAATACTAGTCAGAGCTACATTCATCAACACTTCACCCACTTCCTTAATGTCTTATCTTCACCATAGTTCTGGTAACATGTGAGATTTTACACACACATACATCAACAAGAATTCACATGAGAGAGAAAAAGTGGATTGATTCATTCATTAGACAATGCAATGTCTCAATAGATATTAAGAGAGATATGTTACATAACTCCCAGCTGCCTAAATATTAACCACTTCATTACATTAATGACCACATCAAATGCCACATTAAAAAAACACTTTATTAATGATCATTTATTATTCATTTAGGCCTTAAGTCATAAATATGACCATTATCTCCAACATTTCCTTGTCATGTGATGGCTTTATTCCTTTATTGAAAGATATGCATGTTGATGTTTGTAGCTCGAGCAGGTACTTCTGCACAGCCCTAAGTGTCTAGGCATGGAGAAGTCACCCAAAGTCTCCTTAGACACCTGCTCTAGTGTGAGCGCATTGTTAATGTAACTTAGCCTAAGTTTGACTCAGGAAAAACACATAATTACTATGTTGCCTTCTTGAGCTAAAGTAAACTAAGGAAAAGTAAATTACTTTAGTGATTATGTTTTAATCTCAGCGCTTGATCTCAAGTGATGCAAGATCTAATCTCGGCCATAAATCACTTTGGAGATTAGCGTTACGTATTTAGCTCATATAAAGTTACAAAAATAGGGCTAGGGAGAAGAAGGCACACCACACAGCAGCACAAGACTGAGAAAGGCATCTCATGAGAGGAGTGTAATACTCTAAGTGTACAGGGTCTGATGAAGGGAGGCAGCAATGAGATCCTGATAAGCCAAGGACGGTTGATCAGCTGGATTAGATTCAGCGTTGTATGTAATCCCTCAGTTGGTCCATTTTCCCAAGAAGGGAGCCCAAGTAAGTTCAAAGCTTAATGAAAAACTCAGATTGGGCAGAATCTGTTGTGTCATTTTCGTGATTGAGATAGGTAAATTTACTTCAGCTGAATTTTTCAGTTCAGAACCTATCTATGCATTTAAATCAGTAGATCAGTTTTCTGCTAGGAATTAAGTGCCAAGTCCTCGGTTTGCACAAAAACTAGCAATGCTATAACTGTAAACCTCCATGCCTATTCTACAAAGGCAAAATGGATAATGAGGGGAAGGGTTGGATTTTATTGTTGATGACTGTTTTCTCTTCAGCTATCATTTTCACACCCCTCTGACCAGTTGGAGTGAGTGTGAGAGTTCATAGCTTTCAATGAGAGATAGAGGTCGCTCTCAGTTTGTGTGAATTCATCCTTGAACAGAAAAGTGAAATGGTCCTTCAAAAGTGACTTGACCGCCCCTGGACATTTTGTAGTTGAAGCTAATATTCCCCAAACTTTGTCTGGCAGCTTCAGAAATAAAGTTGACATCTATTGGGCTGCTATATATCAATTGTTCGTTAAGGCTCGTCTTTCACTTTGATCTGTGAACTAGTTAATATCAAGAATCACCCTATCTTAATCATTTTTTGACACAATAACCATAAGATTCAAGGTACTGCAATTATTATTCTTAATTTTGCTCTTTAAACATGTTGTTTTTTTGCATTTCCACATGCAGATCTACACTTTTCAGGGCCAATTATTTGTGTCCTAACAGCCGATTTACACATTCTCCAAGGAATAAATTCATCTTTAGGTGCAAATCTGCATTTCTGCTTGCTATTTTTAAAATTTTAATGCGTATTACAGATCTGATCATTTACATTACAGTGAACACTTAATGCAGTTTGGCAAAAGTCTTAGGTCTTTAAGGTTCGTATTTCTTTTATATTGCTTACAGATTCCCCCTGTGGTTAGTATGCACTAACCCAAAGTGCATATATACTGTATGAGTTGACAGTGTACATTCTCTAGTTATCTTGGAATCCTTCCAGATTCAAGCATTAACAGGAATGCAAAAAAACAGCTTCAAAGATTGAGATGTATTTTTACCTATTGAAAAAGAGAAGTTGAACATTGATATATGTGCTTTACATAACTCAAAAGAAACCTCAAATAATGAAGGTTTATATTACATAAAAAGCATTTGACAAGGTCCGTTATACTTTCCAACATCAGCTCCAAAACCAATTTAAATAGAAGACACCAACTGCATAGAGGAGGGGCATACTTGCATAGGATTAAGATTTTCCCATGGAATCTTCTCAGTAGCCAGTTCCCATAATACTACTCCAAAGCTATAGACATCGGACCTGTTTATTTCAAATATTCCTCAGTTATAGATATCTTAATGGACCTTTGGTTGCCAGAGAAAACAGTACATCTTTTCATAAATGCTATATCTAGCTTGATAACCGAAATAAAACATATCTAGGTACAACACATATAATGTGAAATAGCTAATATAGATATAAGCATCTGCACAACAAATTAGAAGAAACAAGGTGTATACTTATACAGATATCATACTGAATAAATTTAAAATACATAATCAAGACACTGTTTCAGCTCACTTTTCATTGGAAGGCTCATTCCGAAGAACTTCAGGAGCCATCCACTGTGGCTGTAAAATAAAAAGTGTCCACACATTAGCATCCCACCCTCAAAAACAATCATCATCTGAATGTATGAAGATAAGAATGCAAATACAGATCAACAATACTATTAATTACCGTGCCTTTTCCAGACTTGGCAGTCAAAAATGTAGAGTTCTTGAGACGGGATAGACCAAAATCTCCAACCTGCATTTCAAGAGCAGTGTCTATATGGTAGAAGCTCTTCAAAAAACACAGTACATTGAAACAAATGACAACATTCAAAAATACCATAATTCATTGGTAGATGCACAGAACTTTGGCAGAACGCAGACTATACGAGAAAGGAAATAAAGTCAGAAACCTTCACAGTCCAGTTTTTGTCAACCAAAAGATTCGATGATTTCAAGTCACGGTGAACAATCGGGGGATTAAGATGATGAAGATAGTTCATCCCACGTGCCTGTAGACAATAAACTTTGCTGAATTCAGAATAGAGAGAGAATAAAATAGCAGCTACTTTTATAAACTAAGCCATCAACATGCAGAAAAACATTATCTTGAAGGTCGAGGCATTCTTAAGCATAAGTTTCTCTCACTCACTATGTCCAAAGCCATCCGCACCCGTCGTTTCCAATCCATTCCTGGTGTATTTCTCTGAAGCAAGCGAAACAAGCTACCTCTGCAATTAAGAAGAGTGATTGCCCATGAGCATTCCTTTTCAAATATTAGAATGGAAAAACAAAAAAAGTCTTATATTACAAGCTAAGTTGCACAAAACGGGGAAACGGGTACGAGTTTCCGAAACGGGCACGGGTACGAAACGTGACCTCCCCAAATTTTGGAAACGGGGAAACGCAATATATATATATATATATATAATATATATTAGGACATTTAAGAAATATGTTCAATCATAAAGCATATATGATACATTATAATTTACACCACATTTACTCATGAATGATCACATAATGAAATAGCAATATCCAAAATCAGCCACGAAAAATTTCTAATTTCTTGTCTCGTGCTTGATTGGGAGTCTCCTCCTACATAGTCGAATGACCTTAGTGCTCTTGATTAAATACAAGTTCCATACCCTAGTACCCTATGTGCTCTTGATTATTGGGAGTCTCCCCTGCGTAGAGGGCTTGGTTCTCTTGATTAAATACAAGTTCCATACCCTAGTACATGTCAAAAATCCAATGGAAACATTGCAATCCCCCCAATCCTGAAATCCTAAAAAACAGATAAGTCCGCTGGATTTTGAGTGAGCTCTAAAATTCTACTTTCTCCATATGAAATCCAATGAGGACAAAACCACTCTCAAACATCCTGAGTCATTTCATGGTAATGTGAAAAATTTAAGTAAAAGGATGAAAATGAAAAATAAACGAGAGATGAAAATGAAAAATGAAAACGAAAAATAAAGAAGAGATGAAAATGAAAAATAAAGGAGGATGTCACTTTAACATTACCATGAACTGCATATCAACACTAGGGCCATAGGCTTGAACATTAGGCTGGCTCACTCAAAAAATCCTCTTTCTTATAACTTGAGAGGCATCTAGAAGCATCCAGAGGATATTTTAGTCGTCCAACAAAAAATTAGAATCGAAAAAATAAAAATAAAAATAAAAATACAAGAAAAAGTCAAGTTAGAAGAGGAAACTCCACTGTACAGCCTGGAAACGCATTTCCGGCCGTACATGCCACGTTTCCTCCTCGAGAAACAGGCCAGTACAGCCGGAAACGAGTTTACAAGCCGTGTGGTACGAGTTTCCTCGTTTCAGTTTCATTTTCAGCCGGAAATGGACCCTTCTCCAACATTTCCTGCAACTTAGATTACAAGCATATACATCAATTAAGAGTCACATTTACAAGGAGAGGAAAACATTATTCTACATTTACTTCTGATTATTCTACATGTGTTCACATCTTTCGATTATTCTACATATGTGTTCACATTTACAGGGAGAGGAACACAGAGGCTGATTCGCTCTCTAAAGATGATGCTTCACAACATTTGGGCACCTGGAGGATCACGAAGCAGCTAGATGATATCTCAGTCCTTCTATCATAGGCCTTTCAATGAAGGCATATTACAGATTCAGTGACTTTTGTCAGGCTACATATGTTTTCTTACAGGTTTTGATGATGGAGCTTCTTTCCATACAGACAGACATATGCTATGACAGAGTTTATTTTCGGCCCTTATCAGCATCCTATAAATGCTGATGTGTTTCGTTTCTCTTTATGGTTCATGTATGCTGTTTATACAGCTGACTGATTTACAAATATATGGGCATAAATTGCCAGTTTTTTTGTATCTTTTTGGGGCTTCAGCCAATTGACTGAAAGCACTCAGTGCATCGACAGAATGTAATTTTCAATACTTAATTTGGATTCCTGAAATTATTTAAAGTTGCAATGAACATCCCTTTCTGAAATTAGGATTTTACCAACGAGATTTCCAACAAACCAAATATCACTTAAGGATTACTTAAACCATTTTATAAAGTAAAAGTGATTGCCTGTGAACATCCTTATTGGAAAACACATGACAACATCATAAGAGTTTCAACGACGAGTGAACAAATGTCATTGGAGTCAAAACATTTCACAAAACAATAAAACTAGCCATGTAGTGTTGCTGATAATAGTTCAAACCCAAAAACACCAGCATTCTAATTAAAACATTTCACAAAACAATAAAACTAGCCATGTAGTGTTGCTGATAATAGTTCAAACCCAAAAACACCAGCATTCTAAAGCTTGCTAGCATATCAAGTATAAAAAACAAAATTCCCCATGCTTCAAAGTGATGACAAATTAGAACACCAGAAATTAATAGACTTCTATTCATTTTTAGAGTTATGTTTCTGTTTAATTCTCATTCAGTGTGTTTATGATTTATGGGTTTAATTTTTAGGGTTATGTTGTTTTCACTTTAACTCTTAGCGTTTAGCTTATAGGAGTTTCACAGACTCTCATACTGTTGGGCACTCTCGATTGTATTTTTTAGTCCCATTGACCTAACTTTTTGGTCTTTCTTGTCTTGTCTTATTCTATCTACCAGGTTGAAAAAACCATTCCATTCAAAATATCACAATTAAATGCCCACATCCAAGCATGAGGAATAAAGTGATGAATACAAACCTTGGAAGAAATTCTGAGACAATACAAAGCCGCTCGCAAGATGTAACTGCCCCCATAAAAAGAAGTATGTTCGGATGCCTCAGCCTTTTCATGAGTGACACCTTCATCAAAAGAAAGATAAAATTTCCAAATTGAGATAAATTGCATAAAAAAATAATAAAAATTAAACCAAGTATATCCAGCAACACCACCAAATACTAAAAGGAAAAACACATTTCAAAGTCATCCAATATAGAGGGGAAATATTAGCTAGATATTCTTGTCAAGTAAATTTATGCATATGAAACCAATCAAGCAATCACAGAATATAGGAGGCATTCTGTCCACATACAGGTTGTTCAATCTGTTGAAAAATGCGTAACTAGGTTCGGTCTTCATAAATATGAAAATGTATTCTTGTAAATTACAAAATGAAAAGAAATTATTATTATTGGAGCATGGGTTTCATGCTCAAGTTCTTTTATTTTAAAGGTCAAGCACCCATTGAGCGCTTCTAGGGTTCGTCCTAGGTTTAAGAGTCTTTGACATATATTGAAGACCCTACGTGCACATTGTATCTTGTAAAGAAAAAATCATTGTCTTTAAAGTGTCGAAATACCTCCAAGATCAAGTAGGCCTGGAAGTTGTCAAATCAGCCTAAATGAAAAGCCATGTCTACCCTTGAAGAAGCCTATATAGAGAGAGGAACTCATACTCCATGAGACACACTCATCTCATTCTATGCAAAGAAGAGGAAAGAAACGGAAGTCGAAGAAAAAGGGTGAAGAAGAAGAAAAGGAAGTCGAAGTGCTTGGGTGAAGTCTCTATCTCTCACGTGCAAGTCGATGCTAGGGTTTCTGCGCTGGGGCTATCTATGGTTCGACCTTAGAGGAAAGAGAGGAAGGAAGTCAAGCGCAATGTGGAAAAAGTCGAAGTCGGGATTAAATCGGCAAGGGTCCAAAAGTTGAAAAAGTCGTTAAAGTCGGGAGTTTTTCGAAAAAGTCGGCAAAAAGTCGGCAAAATTAAACGGCCAGCCAAAAAAATCAAAAAATCGGGATTTAATCGGCCAGCCAAAAAAATCAAAAAATCGGGATTTATTCCCGACTTTTTCCACACTGGGACTCAAGCGAAGGTCACTTAGGGTGTCTCACTAGCCCCAAGTCTCAAGGAAAGGCAAGCGAAGGGAAGAGGAGACTATACGAAGGAGATCGAAGTCTCTAAGAGAAGCAGCAGCAGTTGCCGGGGAGACAGAACTTTGGATCTACAGTAGGAGGTTGAAGTTCTTGCACTAGGAGGCTGAGTTGATCTTGATCTTGGAGAGTATTTGTCTGAGTCATTAGGTCATGGTATTCGTCAATTGAAGGATCTATAAAAAGAGAAAATGATCTAAGGGTTTTCCCCTCAAGAGGAGGGGTTTTGGCCCTGGCTTGCAGCCTATATACTGTATCACTGTTCTTATTGTTTTTGGTAGCTCTTTGATGTATCTCACACTGTAATAATAAGGAACAAAGCTAACAAGGTAAAAGATAACACAAACAGTTATCAAGTTAAAAGAGAATTAACATACTCACTGCCATATTGAATTCTCAACACAATCAAATAGCAAGTTGAAAGGTAACAGAGGACATGCCTCTTTTCGAAAAGTGTCAATGAGTTCTGTGGAATATTCCTGCTCACTGAAGACCTTTATTGCTACATCCTGCATCAAGTAACATTAAGTTATTATGGGGTTCATATCCTCTGAGTTAATGCTTGGCCACATTGGGATTGAAACTCCAAAATTACTAAGTTTTAAACATGGAAATTTATGTACAGTTCAAACCAGATCTATTTTGGTAAACAGCCAAAATGAGTGAGTAAACATACCGAACCATACCAAAGACCATGATAGACAGTGCCGCAAGAACCTGTCAACATTAATCCATGTCAAAAAACTACAGGGAAGGATTTAACTCTTTTTTACATAAACACCAGTAATGATGAATTAATCTTATAGACACAGCCACTATGTCGCAATCTGAAGATGAAAACCAACATCTCCCATTTATATACTTAGTTGTGAATAACATAAAATTCATGTGAATAAGCAACTATGACAAGGAAAAGATTAAGCTCATATTGTCCATGTCATGTAAGGAAAATTTAGATATTAATCCTAGTAGTCAGTATCCTAGAATAGAATCATGCAAATTAACAGAACTTGGAATCCATAACGAAAATAGTTTAGAGTGATAATTTTCAAGTTTTTGTTGGCTTTTATGTATCTCTTGTTGATACACCGGCTTAATTTGAACTTGCAAATTAACAGAAATTTGAGCTAGATGATGTTTATGTATCTCTTGTTGATGGCGTTTATGTATTTCAAGTAGCGTTGAATCAATGATGAGTTTCATTAGAGACCATGTTGATCAGTAATTTGTAGTTTTGATGTCTATTTTTGCTACTACTACTAAAGTTGTAGAGGAGTTTTAGGAGTCCTCAAACTCTGAGCCATATTATTTATGTAACTCATGTTGATGATCTCTTGTCTAGTAGTGGTGATGAGTTTGATCATGATGACGAGTGATGACGTTGTTGATCATTGATATGTAGACTTGTAGATGGTCAGTGACCCCATAGCTTAGAGCATTGTTTTCGGACTCTGGAAGCCATCTAGAGCCTCATTGATTATGTATTTTGTCGCAGATATGTATTGCACCCAATGCCATTTTGATATATTCCCTTTTACATGGTATATAGATGAGAAAACCTTGCATATTCTGTTTCTATTGGCTTGGAATCATGGTTTTAAATCTTAAAAATAGTTTTTTTCATTAAAAAATAATTATTTAATGTATTTTTTTAAAAACGATTTGTTTAGACCTGACCAGTCTCAGTTCGGCCAGTTCTGGTTCGAAACCCGGTTCATTAGGTGGACCGGTTCGGTCACTGGTTCCGGTTTTTAAAACATTGGTCATGACATCTCCTTCCCATGTAGAACTCATGTACTAATCTAGTCTTAAGCCAGTTAATTGTGATACATTACCTATGCTAGTAATGATATTCATATAACATTAGTTTAAGAAGACTATCTACTCGATAAAAAGTGTATCTTCCACAGATACTATAAATAACAAACCATGAATATTTTTTTCCCAAGAAAGCATCAACAAACTAAGATATAACCATAATGGACCTACATATCCATATTATTTTTCCCTCCCTTATCTTATCATGTAAGTAGTACCTACAATTTCAATAAATATTATTTATTTAAATGTTTAACATTAATAGTGATTGATTATGCATATTATGTAAGAGGTATCTACAATTTAAATACATATTCTTTATTCCAATGTTCAATACTATAATTCGATGATTATAATATGTATCCATATAACTTTGGTGTATATATAATACAATTCTGATGTTTACAGTTTTACTTAAGTTTGATATCATTCAATAATATTTCACTATCATGAGCTGTAGATGTCCATGTATGCCTATATAATCAAACACATCCTTTTGTCCACATCTCTGCACGTAGCTATATAAAAGTCTGCATATGATGTGTTACTATAATATGAAAACATAGTTTTGATGGCAAAAGATATTTAAAATTCAAATATTATAATCTTAATAATCATCAAGTACCAATGTTTTTCGCCCCCCTGCTGACTTTTTAGTAAATACTCCTCAAATATTTCACAACTACAGGTAGTGTCATATTTTCCACTTCTACAGAAAGGTACAATCATTTATGAAAGTATCCAAAGGGTTAATACTCTCATTATAGCAAGTCTCTCCTGGAACAAAAAAGATGTCAAGATCATAGACCTCTGGAAGGACTAGATTTTAGGCAGAGAACCATAAAGGTAGATCCGAACATTGGTTATTTTAGAAGATGTGCAAAATAAAACATGTTGGATGACAGCTCAAATTAGACCTGATGTTCTCTATGCAGTTGGTTTGATATCCAAATAAATGGCTAATCTACTGGACCTTCATTGGAAACACATATTGGTAATGAATACTCTGCTGTGACAGTGTGTGCTTAACAGGTTGTTCAAATTCAATAGAGCAAGAAAATCAGAAGATCAAATATCTATTTCTGTTAAAGGTTTACACTTGATACAGGTGGTGTCCTATATTTATTTGTAATCCACATACAAGGGTGCAGTCGGAAGTTCGAAAAGGTTGTGAAGTTGTGTGTCTGAAGAAAATACTTTAAGAATCAATAAATATTTACTGTGGCACACAAGTACTATACTCTTGACAAGGAATTCATTTTATCATGCCAAAACTTAACAGATTGTGATCCATCATCATCATATTTAGAGTTAATTCAGAATGATGAAATCCATCCTGGTTATTACCAAGCAGTAGACATGTTGTGTTTCAAAGATATTCCTATTATGTAATGTCCATTTGCAGTGGAATATTATTACTGAAATAAAGTTTAACAGAGGAATCCTGCTTAATCCACAGTTAATAGATGGTGAAATCTCACTCAATGTAAACCATAACCTGAATTCTCTAATATAAAAATTCATAAATACAGTGATACACTGCTCTCCTTGTAACAATAACAGAGAAATATATTATTCTTGTGGTCCACTCCACCCACATTGGGTGCACAGATTTTGTAGTTGTTTTGCTCTTGACTTGTTCTCCTGGATTTCACTACTTTTCACTTATCAAGTTTCATTCGCAACGATATCATAATCCCATACATTGGTTTGAACACACAAGATACGAAACAAGCACATCAAGTGCATTTGTTGGGGCCCTTGTGTATTTGTTTCAAGATCTTGACAGGGCATTGAATTCTGGTTTAGCTATGATTTGTTTCAATGAAGAATAGCATAAAAATCAAGTTTGAACTTATTCTAATTAGTCAAAAGGCTGTCCTACTTTTAAGCGGAAAAAACCCTAGACATTTTTGTTGTGTTGCTCTCCTTGTTATTGCCAGTTGGAAATATTTTAAAATTTAAAGACACATGACATTTTTGTTTTAGATCTGGTTTTAACATCTCAATATATCATAAGTACAGATTCGAGATAGGAATTCACAACAATGGGCCTAAAAAGCCTAGATGTCTCACCTCTTTTTGCACTAGTTTGCACTTATTTCATCTGAAATCGTAGATTAGCTTACACATTTATTGAGGGAGTCTACTCTTTTATTTTCACAATCCTATGTTGATTTGCTAGAATTGAGGCTTACTATCACTTGTTGCATCTCTTAAATTGGGTCGCTCATAGATCCATAGTTTCTAAAGCACAAAGTGGAGTGGGAGCATCAGGAGTATCATTTTCCAAAAAACCTCAGGAGCAAAGCATCCCGAAAGCATCTGGTGTGCATGTGAGTGTGTGTACTGCACATATATTAAAAAAACATGCAGAATGCCAAAATAGTTGCAAAAAATATGAAAGCATACCTTTTTGTACATTAATGAAGGTGAAAATGGAATCAATAGTACATTAATGATTAATCATTCGAGCATCAACCATCTAGAATCTATATTCTAGCAACTACAAACAAGCATATAAATTTTTAAGCCACATAATAGAGAGGAGACTATTAACCTCTGAAATTAAATCAGTTATATAGCAACTGTCAACAATAACATGACCAAATAGTTATGTTTACAAAATAGCCCATCTGCACACGGATGTATGAAGACTGAAAGGGTCAAACAATAAACTAGGCAAGTTGCTAGGTGTTCACCAATGTGAAAGCACCCATGTTCCCAAATGGTGTAGTTGTAAGGTAACACCACCATGCGTGTTTCACCACTCCTTGGGAACCTCACCATTAGTATCTTCCTTCATTCTTTGCCTCTTGTCTAGCCTTTCCCTCTACCTCAATCCTTTAGGGGAGATCAGTTGACACCACCTAATTTTGATAAACTACCTAACCTAATCCCTAAAAAATGGTAGAAAAAGTTTAACATGCCTGATCAATGATTTTGGTTTTGAGTGAAAAGTACATTTGTTTGAAGGCCATAACAAAGATGTTCAACAATCAAAAGCTAATTACCCATAACATACCCTCATATTTGAAGAAGCCAATGAAAATGTCCAATCCCATCAATCCTGAAATCCTAAAACCTATCACATCTGCTAAATTTTGAATGGGATAAAAAGGAAAGATAAAGAAAATGACTTTTAAAGTTTTACTTAAGAATTTACCATTCCATTAGGGAGTGCACTCTCTCACTCTAAGAGTGTCCTAGAGACACCATGCTCCCATACGAGTTGGGAGCGTCCTAGAGACACCGTGCTTCCAAAAGAGTAGGGAGCATCTTAAATTTTTCTGGAGTGCGCTTCTGAATTCAGGAAGCGTGCTCCCTAGACAGGCCCACTCAAAGAGTGGTTCCAAGGAGGAGTGGGCCCTGGTGGGGCATTCCCAGTAACACTACATATATATCTTTTAAATCTGAAGTTTCTGCAATTACTATCTCCAAGACAGACTTAGAATTGATCTTTCATCTTCCATGAGCAAATGTGTTGAGTTTCATAGCATAGCATTGAGCCTACTTACAATTATTTAACCTTGTGTTGCATTGGTTAATCTTTACAACTAATTTGAAATACGATTTAAGTGGTGAAATTAAAGGCATTATCATTCACATTAATTGGATATAATAACACGAATCTCTCTTTTGCTACTGCTATAACAATGTAACACATTGCACTTAGTTGACATAAGGAATCCCCCCTTGACTAGGAACCCCCTCTAGTCTAAAGCAGGAAAGGCAAAAGCCATTAAGGCAATAGTGGTGGATTGCCTTGAGCTGCATTTAGGGTCTCACCCTTGTGGTTAGGACTTTTACACCTAGTGAGAACTTGGGAGATAATAGAACAAAAAGTTTAGAAAATAAAAAAAAGGAAGAATGGGCCATAACACATAAGGAAGACATTTTGCAAGAAAGAACCAGCAACAGTGTCTTGAAGAAGTTCAATGCCAAATTAATGAAGGCCACTCTAAATTAACTCGAGCAAGGGCATATAAGATTCACACCAACCTACTCGAAGCCTAAAACGATGGAGAATTTTAGATGTTCAAATCAAGAATTCTTCGGTTGAAAGAAGGGAGCAAAAACATTGATCTTGTCCACAACCAATCTAACTTCAAGAGAATAAGAAAAAACATTTCTAAAATCACCATCCCAGATGGATCAAAAACTAATGATATTTCTTAAATAAAGGTTGTTGTTTTCTTCAATTTAGGGACCTCTTCTCAAAAGAAGAAACAAACTTTGCTCAAGTTCAAGAATAAATGTTGGCTAAAAAACCATGACCATTGGAGGAGTCAAAGCCTAAAACGATGGAGGATCTTAGAGGTTCAAATCAAGAATTCTTTGGTTGAAAGAAGGCAGCAAAAACATTGATTTTGTCCACGACCAATCTAACTGCAAAAGAATAAGAAAAAACATTTCTAAAATCACGATCCCCGATGGATCAAAAACTAATGATATTTCTTAAATAAAGGTTGTTGTTTTCTTCCATTGAGGGACCTCTTCTCAAAAGAAGAAACAAACTTTCCTCAAGTTCAAGGATAAATGTTGGCTAAAAATCCATGACCATTGGAGGAGTCAAACAATGTTAATCTCCTTCGGTCTAAGTTGCAGGAAACATGGGCAGGGGAGAAGTTTCTATACGGAAACGGAAATGAAACTCAAAAACGCGTATGGTACAGCCCAGAAACATGTTTCCGACCATACTGGCACGTTTCTCGAGGTGGAAACGTGGCCAGTACGGCAGAAAACGCGTTTCTGGATCGTACGACGCCGTTTCCACATGCAATTTGACTTTTTTTAATTTTTTTTTATTATTTTGTCTTCTAATTTTTAATTAGGTTATTAAAATGAACTTCATGGTAATGTTAAATTCTTAAAGTAAAAGGATCATGAAATTTCTAGGAGATAACAGAGAGATTTTTAGATAATTGTAGAAAAACTTTATACTTTTGATACCTATACTTTCAACAATATGCCATATACAAGTGATAATTTCTTAATGGTCTTGAAAATGAAAAATAAAGGATAATATCACTTTTACTTAAATTTTTAACATTATCATGAAATGACTCAGGATGTTTGAGTGGTTTCGCCCTCATTGGATTTCTTATGGAGAAAGTAGAATTTTAGATCTCACTCAAGATCCAGAAGACTTATCTGTTTTTCAAGATTTCAGGATTGGGGGGATTGCAATGTTTCCATTGGATTTTATCATGTACTAGGGTATGGAACTTGTATTTAATCAAGAGAACCAAG